>JAPMUY010007773.1:2500-7500 GCA_026901105.3 Galaxias olidus | reverse complement strand
TTTTTTTTACGTGATACGACCAGATCAGTATTAGGTCATTTCCCAAAATGACAAGTACCCTCTGGGATCTGTCTGCGAGTGTGTGTGTGTCTCTCTGTGTGTGTGTGTGTGTGTGTGTGTGTGTGTGTGTCTTTCTGTTCGTGTCTGTGGTTGTGATTGTGCATTTGTGTGGGTATACGTGTGGGTATACGTGTGTGTGTGTGTGTGTGTGTGTGTGTGTGTGTGTGTGTGTGTGTGTGTGTGTGTGTGTGTGTGTGTGAGAGAGTGTGTGTGTGTGTGTGTGTGTTTGTTCTTTTCCCAAAGCGGTCTGTTTTCAGTTAAACCACAGCATTGCTCAAGTATTGTCTTTAGAGTGGATGTTTCCCCAGCCTCCTACTTTCTATGGGGCCCACTGCTCCGTGTGTGTGTATGTGTGAGGGTGTGTGTGTGTGAGGACCTCCCTTCCATAAGTATTGACAGAAAGAGGGGAGGCTGATGGCACGTTTGGTCTCACCGTGTCTGTCCATGTGTGTGTGTGTGTGTGTGTGTGTGTGTGTGTGTGTGTGTGAGGACCCTCTCTCTTTCCGTAAGAGAGGGTAGGCTGAAGGCACGTTTGATTTCAGCGTGTCTCTCCCTGTCTTCTTCTCTGTGTGCGGGGCTTGTTGGCTGGCTGTTCCTTTAGTCTGGGTGTGAAGTTGTTTCTCCGTGCCTAGAAGTCCTGAGCATTGCCGTGCTTTGTCAATAGGCCAGTGTGTATTTATTCATATGGCTCCCTCTATGTATGTGCGAGTAAGTTAGACTCCCTGCACTTAAAACTCCTGTGTGTGCGTGTGTGTGTGTGTGTGTGTGTGTGTGTGTGTGTCTCTGTGTGTTTGTGTGTGTGTGGGTGTGTGTGTGTGTGTGTGTGTGTGTGTGTGTGTACGTTTCACCAGTGTCTCCTTCATCGAACGCTGAGACAGCTAATATTGTCAGTCTGGCTGGTGTTTGCTCCAGGAAGATTAGAGGAAGCCGTCTTCTTTGTGAGCGTGTCTCTTGCTTGTCATGTACTGAAGGATGTGGTCATGTCCCAGTGGGCTGTGACCACAGTAAAACAGTCTGACCGCACCATCAGTGGTTTCTGAGGACGACATCTGCTCCTCTCTGCTGTGGGACGGCAGCCAATAAGACCAAGGTGGTGGTAAAGATGATGATGATGATGATGATGATGATGATGGTGGTAATAATGATGGTGGTAATGATGATGATGATGGTGATGATGGTGGTAATGATGGTAGTGGTGATGGTAATGATGATGATGATGATGACGGTGGTGGTGGTAATGATGATGATGATGATTGTGGTAATGATGATGGTGATGATGGTGGTAATGATGGAGTGGTGATGGTAATGATGATGATGATGGTGGTGGTGGTAATGATGATTATGATGATGATGATGATGATGATGATGGTAATGATGATGGTGGTAATGATGATGGTGGTAATGATAATGATGGTGGTGGTGGTGATGGTGGTGGTGGTGATGATGATGATGATGATGATGGTGGTGATGGTGGTGGTGGTGATGATGATGATGATGGTGGTGGTGGTGATGATGATGATGGTGGTAATGATGGGGGTAATGATGATGATGATGATGATGATGATGATGATGATGATGATGATGATGATGATGATGATGATGATGATGATGATGATGATGATGATGATGATGATGATGATGATGGTGGTAATGGTGACGCTAATCATGATGGTTGTGGTGGTAATAATGATCGTCAAATATATCTTTACCCTTTGAAAAAAGTCAACTTAAATTTTTACAAATGCAAGACGAATTCATGAAGAACATTGTACATCATTTCATATCACAGTTTATCCTGATTGAGCCAATAGGAATGCACACAAACCCGTCATGGGATGACGTATTTTTACCCAAAACAATTGTATCATCTATTTCTTTGAGAGGCATTTTTGTGCTTTTATTTAAAGGACAGAAGGTAGACAAGGGATGTGGGCGAGAGAGTGACATTCAGCAGAAATGCTGGAGCAGGATTTGAACCCAAGCCTCTGCTTCTCACTAGCCTTTATGGTGTGTGCCTCCAGCCTGATGAGCCACCACCAGGGCACCCCATAATGCCATGTCACTTATTCCTACATCCAAGAACATCTGTTGATCCAAACATTTTTTTTTCTCTCTCTGTCCTGGAGGGTTTTGTGCCGACTGCCGAGCACATCCAACCCAACCCGGGAATTGAAACCACATGTTCCCCTCCCCTCCTCCGTCTGGCACATCATTTCTTCACCTCCTCGGCGTTCCGGCGCTCCAAATCCCGTTACGGCGCTGACAGTAGCCGTGCGGGCTCGCGATGACCTCCCTTCCTGTGGCCAGAGGAATGCCGCTGACGAGGAAATAGCAGAATGAGAAGGGACGGGGAGGATTTTGGCCTTCGAAGAACTCAGCGTTCTGTCCTGTGACATCAGCCTCGGCTCAGCCTCAACAGACGATATTATAAAATCATGATTTTTGTGTTATGGGTTTTGAAGTATCTGAAGAAGTTCTTTATCGCCAGATAATAATCCCTCTATTTTCCTCCAATGTAAAAGGCATATCTATAAACTGTAACTAAACCCTATCTTTAAGCTAATCAATAACTAAACCCTATATTTCTGCTAATCAATAACTAAACCCTACCTTTACGCTAATCAATAACTAAACCCTATCTTTCTGCTTATCAATAACTAAACCCCACCTTTAAGCTAATCAATAACTAAATCCTACCTTTACGCTAATCAATAACTAAACCCTACCTTTACGCTAATCAATAATTAAACCCTACCTTTACGCTAATCAATAACTAAAAACTATCTTTAAGCTTATCAATAACTAAACCATATATTTAACCTAATCAATAACTAACCCCTATCTTTAAGTTAATCAAGAACTAAACCCCATCTTGAAGCTTATCAATAACTAAACCCTATCTTTAAGCTTATCAATAACTAAACCCTATCTTTAAGTTTATCAATAACTAAACCCTATATTTCGGCTTATCAATAACTAAACCCCACCTACATGCTAATCAATAACTAAACCCTACCTTTACGCTAATCAATAACTAAACCCCACCTACATACTGATCAATAACTAAACCCCACCTACATGCTTATCAATAACTAAACCCTACCTTTATGCTTATTAATAACTAAACCATATCTTTAAGCTTCTCAATAACTAAACCCTATCTTTACACTAATCAATAACTAAACCCTACCTTTACCCTAATCAATAACTAAACCATATCTTTCCGATAATCAATAACTAAACCATATCTTTCTGACAATCAATAACTTAACCTCACCTACATGCAGAGCTAAAACATCTAGAACAGACACGCCGCTTACTCCACTCACACGCACACCAGTGAAACGCTGTTGTTACCGTGGTTACTCATTCACGTGCTGTGGCCACGGCTCAGGGAGTAGCTGGGACGTGTCGGTGACCTTTTCACCAATGAGACAACGAGAGTAGCTTCTATGTTGAGACAGTTCTATGCTGCCTTCCGTTCACCACACAGATAATGGACAATGAGTTCAAAGGAAGTAGTGGGGATTCAGCACAGATTGTATTGTAATGGTGAAGGACCCTGTGTTCATTCTAGACAGTGTAGCTCTGAAGGAGAATCCCGCTGAACCCCCCTGCCCCTCTGCACACCACACACACACACACACACACACACATAGGTACACGCACACACACACACACACACACACACACACACACACACACACACACACACACACACACACACACACACACACACACAGACGCGCGCGTGGACACACACACACACACACACACACACACACACAGACTGCCTCTCAGGGTGTCAGCTGTAAACTCTGGCTAACCCCGGTTGTGCATGATGTTCCTCAAAAGCAGCTACTGCACGCCACGTTTCACTTTGACCAGGCACAGGCTGTTCACAGCCTCACACACACACACACACACACACACACACACACAGACACACGGCAGAAATTCACACGGACCACACACACACACAGCCTCACACACAGACACACACACACACACACACACACACACACAGGGTAGACATCCACACAGCCTCACACACACACACGCACAGACACACACACACACAGGGTAGACATCCACACAGACCACACACACACACACACGGCCTCACACACACGGATCACACACACACACAGACAGACCCGTCAGCACAAACATGCTACCACACGAGGAGCACCGGGCCCTGTCTAACAGAACACACTCTCCCCTCACCCCCCCCCCCGCCCCCTTCTCTCTCTGAGCGAACGCCAGCACCCCTCTCTCACCCCTCTGTCACCCCTCTCATCCCCCTCTCCCTCCCTCCCTCAGCCCGTCCAGAAGGTGCCTGTCACACGGGCGTCTGGCCAAAGCAAATGAAGCAGTGGCGGAGCAGCTAATGAGGGCGTGAGCGGGGTCAAAGGTGACGGAGTGGGAAGTGACAGGTATGACAGGCGGGAGGCTACAAAGGGGGACCCGGTCACGCATAGAACAGCGGAGCACACATAGCCAGCGGTGTTTCTCACGCAGGGCCACACGCACCGCAGGGCCACACGCACCGCATCACCCCGTCAGGAACAAGAGGAGAGGAGAGGAGAGGAGAGGAGAGACGAGAAGAGAAGAGAAGAGGGGAGAAGACAGAGCCAGCCGTGTTTCTCACGCAGGGCCACACGCATCAGGAACAAGAGGAGAGGAGAGGAGAGACGAGAAGAGAAGAGAAGAGAAGAGAAGAGGGGAGAGGAGAGGAGAGGAGAAAAGAGAAGAGAAGAGAAGAGAGGAGAGGAGAGGAGAAAAGAGAAGAGAAGAGAGAAGAAGAGGAGAGGAGAGGAGAGGAGAGGAGAGGAGATCATCCCTCTTTGGCATAGCTGAAACACGGAAGGATATGCAGAGGCGGTGTGTGTGTGTGTGTGTGCGTGTGTGTGTATGTGTGTGTGTTTGTGTATGTGTGT
>JAPMUY010007771.1:50000-60135 GCA_026901105.3 Galaxias olidus | reverse complement strand
TCTACCTAAGACATTGAATTTTAAAACAGTGTGCTACATGAAACATGTTAAACATGTTAAAACATGATATAAGTTTAAAAAAGGTTTGAGAGAGAGAGTGTTTAGTAGTTCTGGCTAATAGTCTGCCTGTCTGTGGTATCCTATCTGCCCTCCAGCCCGTCTCACCTGCCTTTTAAACCTTGTATACATATCGCTTTTGACAACCATAGTACATAAGTTAAATGATTATCGAATAAAAATCTTGTTTAAACATTTACGGTTGTTCTTTTTCAAGTTCAAACTTGTATTCACCACTAGCATGCAACTCCTAGAGGTGGCGGCCATTTTGTGCCCGTATGAATGCTGAATGCCTTCTGCTCAGTGTTGCCGCAATGGAAGCTAAGGAAACTGGGTGGAGCCTGAGTGTGTGTGTGTGTGTTGCTGCTGGGATGTAGAGGCCTCTCTGTGTGTGTGGTTTAACCAGGAAGTGTCTGGTGTCTGTTTCTTATTGGTCCAACAGCTGACTGACAGGGCCTCACTATAGCTAGACACCTATCACAGCAGAGAAAGAGAGAGACATGTGACATCAAAGGATTTCAGACTTATTTAAAGAAGCCGTCGAGAGCTTAGACGACCTTTGACCTTTGTAGAGAATGAGGGGATCTTTTGTATGATAGAAAGGGACAATGTTCTGGGGCCTGGTCTCCTGTGTCTCAGCTTAAAGGAACTCCATCCACCACCATAATAATAACATGTTTAGGGCCTCACCAGCAGTAATGTGACCCAGGCGTAGGGTCTCCTACGGGCCGCCACTGCACAACTCCTTCTCCTACCTGGTTAAAGAACGGTATATAAAACAAATGTGCTCACCTGTGTCTCAGTGCAGCTTATATGAACTACGTCGGGATAAACTTCAGTCAACTGCCTCTTATTTCTTCTTAAACCTCAACCAACCAACAGGTTTTTTATTTTGAAGCATAATACTGATTTAAACATATATACTTTTTATCTTTGCATTTACTCTTTGTACTTTGCGTTCTTTCTCTCTCTCTCTCTCTCTCTCTCTCTCTCTCTCTCTCTCTCTCTCTCTCTCTCTCTCTCTCTCTCTGTCATAGAGCCCTCTGTTCCAACCCTGTTTCTGACATTTTAAATGGAGGTTTCTGATCACATGGCCAAAATACAGAGAGCTGCTTTGGTCATGCTGTCCCCCTGGAGACACGCACACAACACGCACACGCATGCGCACGCACACACACACACACACGCACACTCGCACACACTCGCACACACACACACACACACACACACACACACACACACACACACACACACACACACACACGCACACACACACACACACACACACACACACACACACACACACGCACACACACACACACACACACACACACACACACACACACACACGCACACTCGCACACACACACACACACACACACACAGAGCGAGCGAGAGGAACTTAGGAGCCTCTGCTCTCCGTGTGATCCCCTCCCCCTACAAAGACTATGCTATGCATTCCTCTGTTCTTCCCTCCTCTCTCTCTCTCTCTCTCCCTCTATCCTCTCTCTCCCTCCCTCCCTCTTTTCTCCCTCTTCATCCTCGCTGCACCCCCCACTCTCTGTCCTTCATCTTCCTCAACCATCCCCCTGCACCCTCACTTCCTCAATGTATATTAATGGTTATGGGTGTGTCTGTGAGGTAAACTCCTGACTGAATGATGTGTGCGTGTGTGTGTGTGTGTGTGTCTGTGTGTGTGTGTGTGTGTGTGTGTCTGTGCGGTAAACTCCTGATTGAATGTTAAGGTTGTATGTGTGTGTGTGTGTGTGTGTGTGTGTGTGTGTGTGTGTGTGTGTGTGTGTGTGTGTGTGTGTGTGTGTGTGTGTGTGGTTAACGTCCTAGCTGATGTTTCGAAGGCAGGTTGAACAGGTTGTAAAAAGGTTTCGCCTGTTAGTTCAATGAGGTTTGGGTTAGCTAGCTGCTGTAACCCTCAAAAGAGGTTGAAATCGGGCCTATGGTATGCTTGTGATAAGTATAGATTTTAAAGGTGCAAAAACCTTTTATCGTGTCTTTGGCTGCAGAAGTGAAATGTAGGCGACAGTTTCGATACCCATACTAGCATGCTATATAGGAATACCCATACTAGCATGCTATATAGTAATACCCATACTAGCATGCTATATAGTAATACCCATACTAGCATGCCCTATAGTAATACCCATACCATCCATTAGCTATACCGCTTATCCTATGCAGGGTCGCGGGGGGGCTGGAGCCTATCCCAGCCGACACAGGGCGAGAGGCGGGGTACACCCTGGACAGGTCGCCAGTCTGTCACAGGGCCGACACATAGGGACCGACAACCACTCACACTCACATTCACACCTACGGACAATTTTAGAGTTACCAATTAACCTGCATGTTTTTGGACTGTGGGAGGAAACCGGAGTACCCGGAGGAAACCCACGCGAACACGGGGAGAACACACAAACACAAAAAAAATAGTAATACCCATACTACCTTGCTATATAGTAATACCCATACTACCATACTTTACAGTAATACCCATACTACCATACTATACAGTAATACCCATACTACCATACTATACAGTAATACCCATACTACCATACTTTACAGTAATACCCATACTACCATACTATACAGTAATACCCATACTATCATGCTATATAGTAATAACCATACTAGCATACTATATAGTAATACCCATACTACTACAAATGATTGCTTTGTGTATTAATTATGTATTAAACTGTAATGATATGAGCTATTTTTTTAGACAAAGTATATATTTAATTGTTAAAAACAAAATGCGACTCTTTAATTCAAAGTTTCTGCATTCCTCGTTCTCAAAGCCAAGGAATTACAATGAGAATGGGAACCTCCTGAGCTCCTCTCCTGCCTTTGGGCAAAGAGACAATTGTTTTTCAAATAGTCTAACAGCTATCTTGTTTTTACTGATAACAAGCTTGTACATCAAGCTACAATTGACTTCAATTTACACTTCATTATTTAAAGTTCAGTCAGGGTTTCAGTCTAAACCATAGAACACTCAATAGAGATACATTTGGATTTCGAGATTATTATGTAATATTTAGTCAGTGTTACCCTATTAACACTGAATAGAGCTATGTTTGGACCTATAGATTATTATGTAATATTTAGTCAGTGTTACCCTATTAACACTGAATAGAGCTATGTTTGGACGTATAGACTTCTATAGGTTCTTCTGGAACCCTATAGACTGCTGTTTACCTATAGACTACTGTTTCCCCATAGATGCTGTTTCCCTATTGACTACTGTTTCCCCATAGATGCTGTTTACCTATAGACTGCTGTTTACCTATAGACTACTGTTTCCCCATAGATGCTGTTTACCTATAGACTACTGTTTCCCCATAGATGTTGTTTCCCTATTGACTACTGTTTACCTATAGACTACTGTTTGTTTACCTATAGACTACTGTTTACCCATATATGTTGTTTACCTATAGACTGGTGTTTACCTACAGACTGCTGTTTGTTTACCTATAGACTACTGTTTCCCTATAGATGCTGTTTACCTATAGACGCTGTTTACCTATAGATGCTGTTTATCTATAGATTCTGTTTATCTATAGATGCTGTTTCCCTATAGATGCTGTTTACCTATAGACGCTGTTTACCTATAGATGCTGTTTATCTATAGACTGCTGTTTACCTATAGACTGCTGTTTATCTATAGACTGCTGTTTACCTATAGACTGCTGTTTACCTATAGACTGCTGTTTTATTTTACTGAGTCATCTGCACATCGAGAGTCTGTGTGTGTGTGTGTGTGTGTGTGTGTGTGTGTGTGTGTGTGTGTGTGTGTGTGTGTGTGTGTGTGTGTGTGTGTGTGTGTGTGTGTGTGTGTGTGTGTGTGTGTGTGTGAGTGTAAAGGACGGGCCCCTCTTCTCTGGGTTTCCTATAGGATCTTCCTGGGTCCACCTTCAGCCTCAGCGACTCAAAACCAAGTCAGAGCTGACGTCAGCCTACACACACACACACACACACACACACACACACACACACACACCATAGCGCATCGAGCGCCAAACAGCCCCTCCGCTCCTCCTTCTTGTTTTTCCGAACAGAGTGTTAAGGCCTGGCTCTGCAGACAGACAGGTACAGAGTGTTAAGGCTGTGTTAAGGTCTGGCTCTGCAGACAGACAGGTACAGAGTGTTAAGGCTGTGTTAAGGTCTGGCTCTGCAGACAGACAGGTACAGAGTGTTAAGGCTGTGTTAAGGTCTGGCTCTGCAGACAGACAGGTACAGAGTGTTAAGGTCTGGCTCTGCAGACAGACAGGTACAGAGTGTTAAGGCCTGGCTCTGCAGACAGACAGGTACAGAGTGTTAAGGCTGTGTTAAGGTCTGGCTCTGCAGACAGACAGGTACAGAGTGTTAAGGCTGTGTTAAGGTCTGGCTCTGCAGACAGACAGGTACAGAGTGTTAAGGCTGTGTTAAGGTCTGGCTCTGCAGACAGACAGGTACAGAGTGTTAAGGTCTGGCTCTGCAGACAGACAGGTACAGAGTGTTAAGGTCTGGCTCTGCCGACAGACAGGTACAGAGTGTTAAGGCTGTGTTAAGGTCTGGCTCTGCAGACAGACAGGTACAGAGTGTTAAGGCTGTGTTAAGGTCTGGCTCTGCAGACAGACAGGTACAGAGTGTTAAGGTCTGGCTCTGCAGACAGACAGGTACAGAGTGTTAAGGTCTGGCTCTGCAGACAGACAGGTACAGAGTGTTAAGGTCTGGCTCTGCAGACAGACAGGTACAGAGTGTTAAGGTCTGCCTCTGCAGACAGACAGGTACAGAGTGTTAAGGCTGTGTTAAGGCCTGGCTCTGCAGACAGACAGGTACAGAGTGTTAAGGTCTGCCTCTGCAGACAGACAGGTACAGAGTGTTAAGGCTGTGTTAAGGTCTGCCTCTGCAGACAGACAGGTACAGAGTGTTAAGGTCTGGCTCTGCAGACAGACAGGAACAGAGTGTTAAGGCTGTGTTAAGGTCTGGCTCTGCAGACAGACAGGAACAGAGTGTTAAGGCTGTGTTAAGGTCTGGCTCTGCAGACAGACAGGAACAGAGTGTTAAGGCTGTGTTAAGGTCTGGCTCTGCAGACAGACAGGTACAGAGTGTTAAGGTCTGGCTCTGCAGACAGACAGGTACAGAGTGTTAAGGCTGTGTTAAGGTCTGGCTCTGCAGACAGACAGGTACAGAGTGTTAAGGCTGTGTTAAGGTCTGGCTCTGCAAACAGACAGGTACAGAGTGTTAAGGTCTGGCTCTGCAGACAGACAGGTACAGAGTGTTAAGGTCTGGCTCTGCAAACAGACAGGTACAGAGTGTTAAGGTCTGGCTCTGCAGACAGACAGGTACAGAGTGTTAAGGCTGTGTTAAGGTCTGGCTCTGCAAACAGACAGGTACAGAGTGTTAAGGTCTGCCTCTGCAGACAGACAGGTACAGAGTGTTAAGGTCTGGCTCTGCAGACAGACAGGTACAGAGTGTTAAGGATGTGTGTAAGGTCTGGCTCTGCAGACAGACAGGTACAGAGTGTTAAGGTCTGGCTCTGCAGACAGACAGGTACAGAGTGTTAAGGTCTGGCTCTGCCGACAGACAGGTACAGAGTGTTAAGGCTGTGTTAAGGCCTGGCTCTGCAGACAGATAGGTACAGAGTGTTAAGGCTGTGTTAAGGTCCGGCTCTGCAGACAGACAGGTACAGAGTGTTAAGGTCTGCCTCTGCAGACAGACAGGTACAGAGTGTTAAGGTCTGGCTCTGCCGACAGACAGGTACAGAGTGTTAAGGTCTGGCTCTGCAAACAGACAGGTACAGAGTGTTAAGGTCTGGCTCTGCAGACAGACAGGTACAGAGTGTTAAGGCTGTGTTAAGGTCTGGCTCTGCAAACAGACAGGTACAGAGTGTTAAGGTCTGGCTCTGCAGACAGACAGGTACAGAGTGTTAAGGTCTGGCTCTGCAAACAGACAGGTACAGAGTGTTAAGGTCTGGCTCTGCAGACAGACAGGTACAGAGTGTTAAGGCTGTGTTAAGGTCTGGCTCTGCAAACAGACAGGTACAGAGTGTTAAGGTCTGCCTCTGCAGACAGACAGGTACAGAGTGTTAAGGTCTGGCTCTGCAGACAGACAGGTACAGAGTGTTAAGGATGTGTTAAGGTCTGGCTCTGCAGACAGACAGGTACAGAGTGTTAAGGTCTGGCTCTGCAGACAGACAGGTACAGAGTGTTAAGGTCTGGCTCTGCCGACAGACAGGTACAGAGTGTTAAGGCTGTGTTAAGGCCTGGCTCTGCAGACAGATAGGTACAGAGTGTTAAGGCTGTGTTAAGGTCCGGCTCTGCAGACAGACAGGTACAGAGTGTTAAGGTCTGCCTCTGCAGACAGACAGGTACAGAGTGTTAAGGTCTGGCTCTGCCGACAGACAGGTACAGAGTGTTAAGGTCTGGCTCTGCAGACAGACAGGTACAGAGTGTTAAGGCTGTGTTAAGGTCTGGCTCTGCAGACAGACAGGTACAGAGTGTTAAGGCTGTGTTAAGGTCTGGCTCTGCAGACAGACAGGTACAGAGTGTTAAGGTCTGCCTCTGCAGACAGACAGGTACAGAGTGTTAAGGTCTGGCTCTGCAGACAGAGAGGTACAGAGTGTTAAGGCTGTGTTAAGGTCTGCCTCTGCAGACAGACAGGTACAGAGTGTTAAGGTCTGGCTCTGCAGACAGACAGGTACAGAGTGTTAAGGTCTGGCTCTGCAGACAGACAGGAACAGAGTGTTAAGGCTGTGTTAAGGTCTGGCTCTGCAGACAGACAGGTACAGAGTGTTAAGGTCTGGCTCTGCAGACAGACAGGTACAGAGTGTTAAGGTCTGGCTCTGCAGACAGACAGGAACAGAGTGTTAAGGCTGTGTTAAGGTCTGGCTCTGCAGACAGACAGGTACAGAGTGTTAAGGTCTGGCTCTGCAGACAGACAGGTACAGTGTGTTGGGGCTGTGTTAATACTCTGGCAGGGGTTACTGTATAGCCTGCTATGTACACACTGGATGGGAAATAGATTCTGCTGTTAGGCTTTCTGATGTTGCTGCTAGAGAAATTCATTACGTCCTTTGCTGTTTATTTATGATGCGAGTTTGGTAAGAATGTAAACTAAGAGCAAACTTCGTTCTGTTATAGTTTTCATATTTGGTATTTATTTCTTTTTTGTGATTTTCTGTTGGTTGCCCTTGACAACATTGAGAACCTGAAACAATAGCAAAGTATTAGGACAACAATGTTTGTTATAGCAAACTATTAGGACAACAATGTTTGTTATAGCAAACTATTAGGACAACAATGTTTGTTATAGCAAACTATTAGGACAACAATGTTTGTTATAGCAAAGTATTAGGACAACAATGTTTGTTATAGCAAACTATTAGGACAACAATGTTTGTTATAGCAAACTATTAGGACAACAATGTTTGTTATAGCATAGTATTAGGACAACAATGTTTGTTATAGCAAACTATTAGGACAACAATGTTTGTTATAGCAAACTATTAGGACAACAATGTTTGTTATAGCAAAGTATTAGGACAACAATGTTTGTTATAGCAAACTATTAGGACAACAATATTTGTTGTTTGTATTGCTTCTAAATAATAGCTAGTCATAAAATTCTCTGAATTAGGAATATGGTTCCTGTCCCTGGAATTTCAGGGTCTCTAACATGGTTTCAGGGGGAAAAAATGCAGAAAATTAGTATAAAGAAAACTACTAAATAAAATTAAAACTGAATCAAACTGCATACTTTAAGGTTTTGAATAGAAAAAAAATCAGCAAAAAAGCCCAGGGACCCATAATTGTTTGGATTTTACTAATAATTTGTAAATGCAGAAATATGATGATTTGATAGTTTTCTTTGGGAGTGTAAGTCAATAATTATTTTGTTACAATTTATTGAAACATGAAATATATGCTTACATTTTTTAAAGATTTTTTTTACTATTTACAATCTCCTTACTTTCCTCTGTGCTTATTTTACTTTTCTTAATATTTATTTACTTTTAAGAAGTGTGGTCGCTGTATCTCAGAGATTAGTACATTTCCTGGAAGTTGCGTTGACAAACTTCAACTGTCTCAGTTCAAAGTTTAAATGCTTTTTTATTACAAACGTATCTTTGACTTTGGATATAAATTTTTAGAAACTCCCATTGGTAAGAAAATGGTCTTATCTTTTGGTGTTCGATTGTGTTAGATATCCTGTTGCACATCTTGATATATTCCGGATTCATTACTGTATGATTACAGATTATAAATACATGTAGATTACAAAAGGATCAACAATATGCAGGGTTTCATATATGCTTATGTAAATCCACACCTGTTCAATTGTTTAACTTCTTTACATGATTAGGAAAATACCTCTCTGCTGATGGTCCGTTTAGATCCGAGTCCTCTTGTTGCATAGAAGCATTTTTTTCAGATTTAAAATAATAATCTAATGTAGGCCTACCTATTGGAAAGTCTGTCAACTTTCAGTCAAATTTACTTTATTTAAGTAGGCCTAATGAACGTTGTTTTTATTTTTGGTCGCCTGTTGAAGCAGGGACCTTGTTCTTAGTTTGTAAAATGTAATATTTGAGTCATTTCTATCCGAGAATCAACGTTAAATCCGATAGTGTATTTTGCATTCATTGAATTGACCCAATGCCTATTATTATGTTAGATTAATAGACTACTTGATTCGCTAGTATAATGCTATTTGAGCTTTAAATGTTTTCGTTATAAATCGGCCTTACACTGTTGCTGGCAGTCTTGGATGGCTCTCGTGATAATTATGACTGAACAATTCGATCCATTACAGACCGGAAATTATAACGCTTTGTTTATTAATGTCTCTTAATCGCGTTTTATGCAGGTTTTGATGTATTAGAAGGATTCGTTTTCCGATTTTAAAGCTATAGGCATATGAGACATGTCGGCTCTGAATTGAGAACAAATGTAGCCTATAGCGATTTATTCTCTTTTTTTCCCTTGGGTTATTGTATGGAATTTTCGCTTAATCAAACGATAAAAAATATGTGACGGAGAAGCGAAAGGAGAAGAACTATCTGCGCTTAGAAAGGGCTGTCATTGTGCACAGGTTATAACTGAACTAGTTGGCTGTGAAAATACTAAAGGCCATATGGCTACTCTATATGATCTTGAATACCGTGCACCATCTCAGGCATGCTTTCATGGCACACATTCTATAGTTGCTCATACACCCTCCCCTTTCTCGTTCTCTCTCTCTCTCTCTTTCTGGCTCTCTCACTCCCCTCCTCCCCTCTCTTTCTTCTCGCTCTGTGGGCGGTGCACGGGACAAAGCGCCGCCTCCTCGCGCTGCCGTAGTACTCTGGAGTAGTTTACCGACTTTATGAATGAAGGTAGGTTTGCTCGCCTAGCGGCGCCAAGACACATCGCAGCTGTGCGGAGCTGCGCTGTGCGCGTGCGTGAGGGAGGTGTGTCCGGGTTGCCGTCACGTGCACACAGATGCGATAAAAGAGAAGAAGGGGGGGGGGGGGGGGGGCTGATCGCTGGATGATGGAGGGGTATACCCCTGGCTTTCCTCTCTCGATTAAAAACAACATATTGGCCTACAATATCCAGCTTTAATACCGTTGTCCTGTCAAGCTTATTAACGGCATCGCTTTAAAATATTTATATAGGCCGACTGTAAATACAGGCTATAATTGGCTCACAGATCATTCTGAATATTTTCAGGAGTCCGTTTGTATGCTGTTTACGCAAATTTTTACACCAAAGCCTTCAATAAGCCTGTTTGGGCGGGTAGATTGCAATGTCAGAGAAGACTGTCTTGTTTATTTGTGGCCTATTGCAAGCACATTGTTCGACAACAGAAGGATTTGGGTCTTCTGCTGTTCATTGTAGTAAATGGGCGTTGTCTCGTCAAGATGGCTGCGCACAACGAACGTCACATGGTGGTGAGAGAGATTTATAAAGGGTCGTGTCATCCGCAGTGAACTAGAAAATCTGGCTTTGCATGTCTCGTATAGAGAGAGAGAGAGAGAGAGCGAGAGAGAGAGAGAGAGAGAGAGAGACTATGTAAAGTGGGTGCACGTTCAGTT
>JAPMUY010007771.1:27500-40000 GCA_026901105.3 Galaxias olidus | reverse complement strand
TCTTAAAACTGTCAGGTTTTTATTTACTAGTTGTTCTTGACTCACAGGACCACTCAGTGTCGACCTCTCCTCACACTGCTCTCCACAACCTTAAAACAGAACTGTTTAGTTCCAGATAGCGCTGCAATAAACATAGTTTTTAACCATATCAAAATGAGAACTGTCCAGTTCCATAGGAAAGCAGGAAACAATTTAATACACTATTTGCCTTCACTACAGGCAGCTGTTAATGTTCACGTGTAGGCTAGCAAAATGTTACTGGCCAAACGCAATAACCTTTTTGATACTGCAGTGGAGGAGCTGGACGTGCCTTCACAGAAAACAAAACCTCTTAATGTGGTGATAAACCTGATCACATACAGTAAAATGCTTGGACACACTTTCCCATTCATTTGACATAGCATCCTAATGTGTCGGCCTACATCAGAGTGTGGTGAATGCAGAATAAACATTAGCATGCTATGTTAGCATACACATTTGAACGTTGTTTTGGAAATTACTTTTAAGAGTCCTTCACTTGAGTGATAATCCTTAGTCAGTGTATTAGACTGAAACAGAATGAACTAGGGTTACTGTGTACATGACGTTAGTCAGCAATATACATTTCAGATCAAAGACAACACTAATCTAATAATATTATTAGCTAGCTAAACCATGTCAGCAAATATAAGGTGATAAATATAAGAATTACAACTCTCTAGTACAGCACAAGTTTGACGACCAAGCTAAAAAAGGTACTTTGGACGGATAATAATTAAAGGAAAGCAAGTGATCTTATTATTCGCCCGGAGGCGCCATGTTTTTGTCTGTGGTTGAACCCTTCTCCTTTTAACTCCACTGCTGTCCCCACCCACCCCTCTCCTCCTCCCTCTCCTCCTCCTCCACCCCTCTCCTCCTCTTCCTCTTCCCCCAACCCTCTCCTCGTCTTCCTCCTCCTCCCCCACCCCTCTCCTCCTCCTCCTCCTCCCCCACTCCACCCCTCTCCTCCTCTCCACCCCACCCCTCTCCTCTCCTCCTCCCCCTGTTCTTTCAGATGGTAAATAAGGCCCTAGATCTTTACCCTTTAAACTCCCTCTGATACTATAAGACAACACACACACACACACACACACCTCTCACACACACACCTCACACACACACACACACACACACACACACACACACACACACACCTCTCACACACACGCTCCTGTGCCCTTTGACCCTCCGTCTCTAACCCGTCGTCCTCTTTCTTTCTGCCTCTCTCTCTCTGTATCTATCTCTCTCTCCCTCTTCTCCTACCCCTCCCCCTCTCACTGTCTCTCTCTCTATCCCTCTTCTCCTACCCCTCCCCCTCTCACTGGCTCTCTCTCTCTCTCTCTCTCTCTCTCTCTGTCTCTACCCCCCCCCCCCCCCCCCCCCCCACTCTCTGTCTGTCTGTTTCTGTCTCTGTCTCTCTTCCTCTGTCTCTTTCTCCACTCCTGGCTCTGTACCTCTGACAGTAGGGGGTTGAGCCTTTGTTTTGGAAATGATAAGACGCCAGACTTTTAACATTATGTTGACTAACTAACCAGTCTAAAGTAGATTACCAAAGGTTAAGGTGTGCCTGACTGAGATAAGAGGGTGTGTAGGTTTGGTAGTTTTGGTTTGGACACAGACACACACACACACCCTCCATATCTCTCCAGTGTGTTGTTTGCGCAAACCATCCATCTTCTGGCCCCACCCACCACTGTTCAGTTGTCATGGTGCCAACCAATGGGTACGCCAGGAATTGGTGGTCAGGGTTCAAATGAGTTATGGGCGTAGTAACTGGGGGGGGGGTTATGGTAAAGAGAGAGATAAGGGGGGGGGTCATTATGTAGATAATATAGGATGATGGATAGGGTTTGGGGGTGTGGCTTGGTGGTGGTTGTAGTTGTGCGTGTGTGTGTGTGTGTGTGTGTGTGTGTGTGTGTGTGCGTGTGCGTGTGTGTGTGTGGTGACTAGGAGCATGGTGGGCTGTGGGGGTTTTTGATGCACCACGACCTGGCGCTCAAACACTTTGATGACTCTACCCCCCCCCCCCACACACACACACACACACACACACATATGCACACCCACACGCACACTCTCTCCCAGCAGCAGAGCCTATTCAGCCATACCCCCCCCCCCTCTCTGCTGAGCTGAGCAGTGGGTGGGCTAGGGGGGGCTATGTCCGCCATCCCAGTTGCTGTTTGTCAAGTAGCTTTCATTGGTAACTGGAGCTCCAGACCCAACATGGCTGCCCATGGTGGCCATCGTCCTCCATCCTGAGCCAGAGGGGTTGGGTTAGGGACAGAGGGTTTGGGTTAGGGACACAGGGTTTGGGTTAGGGACAGAGGGGTTGGGTTAGGGACACAGGGGTTGGGTTAGGGACACAGGGTTTGGGTTAGGGACAGAGGGTTTGGGTTAGGGACAGAGGGGTTGGGTTAGGGACACAGGGTTTGGGTTAGGGACACAGGGTTTGGGTTAGAGACACAGGGTTTGGGTTAGGGACAGAGGATTTGGGTTAGGGACACAGGGGTTGGGTTAGGGACAGAGGGTTTGGGTTAGGGACAGAGGGTTTGGGTTAGAGACACAGGGTTTGGGTTAGGGACACAGGATTTGGGTTAGGGACACAGGGGTTGGGTTAGGGACAGAGGGGTTGGGTTAGGGACAGAGGGTTTGGGTTAGGGACAGAGGGGTTGGGTTAGGGACACAGGGGTTGGGTTAGGGACAGAGGGTTTGGGTTAGGGACAGAGGGTTTGGGTTAGGGACACAGGGGTTGGGTTAGGGACAGAGGGTTTGGGTTAGGGACAGAGGGTTTGGGTTAGAGACACAGGGTTTGGGTTAGGGACACAGGATTTGGGTTAGGGACACAGGGGTTGGGTTAGGGACAGAGGGGTTGGGTTAGGGACAGAGGGGTTGGGTTAGGGACAGAGGGTTTGGGTTAGGGACAGAGGGTTTGGGTTAGAGACACAGGGTTTGGGTTAGGGACACAGGATTTGGGTTAGGGACACAGGGGTTGGGTTAGGGACAGAGGGGTTGGGTTAGGGACAGAGGGGTTGGGTTAGGGACAGAGGGTTTGGGTTAGGGACACAGGGGTTGGGTTAGGGACAGAGGGTTTGGGTTAGGGACAGAGGGGTTGGGTTAGGGACACAGGGGTTGGGTTAGGGACAGAGGGTTTGGGTTAGGGACAGAGGTTTTGGGTTAGGGACACAGGGGTTGGGTTAGGGACAGAGAACCTACTCCTTAGGCATCTCCTCTGTGATTGGTCAACTGAGAGTAGAACATGAGGGGTTCAGAGGTCAACCTTCTGCCAGCCAGGGATCAGCCACTCAGATAACATAGACACACTACACACACACACACACACTACAAATACACACACACACACTACACGCAAACTAAAAACACAACACACACACTACACAAACTATATACACTACACACAGACACTGCACAAACTACATGCACACACACTACACCCACATACTACAAACACTACACACATGCTGCTTCTCCCACAAGATCCCTCGACTCCCCTTCCCATTAGAACTCACACACTCCTCTCTCCTTTTCTCTCCATTTCTCCCTCTCCCTGTCTCTCTCTCTCTCTCTCTCTCTCTCTCTCTCTCTCTCTCTCTCTCTCTCTCTCTCTCTCTCTCTCTCTGTCTCTCTCTCTTTCTCTCTCTCTCTCTCTGCTTGTTGGCCAGAGGCCAGGGCAGCTGACAGAGTATTACAGCTGTCATCAGTGTCCAGTTTCAATATACCCATTCACACACACACGCACACACACACACACACACACACACACACACACACACAGACTGGGCAGAGCAACAGGCATGGGGATCAGCAAGCTGGCAGCAGCTGACTCTGTGAGCTTCACACACACTCATGTAGCATGGCCCACGCATACTGACCCGACACGTTAGGACCTGATACACCACACGCCTGCTGCCCTGAGTGTGTGTGTGTCTAGGTCTGTGTGTGTGTGTGTGTGTGTGTGGTGTGTGTGTGTGTGTGTGTGTGTGTGTGTGTGTGTGTGTGTGTGTGTGTGTTTCTTGACAGCGTGTCATAAATAAACGCTTTGATAGACAGTGAGGGTATTTGAGTCCATCTTTATGTTCCACTACCAGGCCTGTGTGTGTGTGTGTGTGTGTGTGCGTATGCGTGTGTAACCGTGGTGATGCTATGTTTAGATTGTAATAAGTTCTCACTCTGTTAAAGATGAGCCTTCATATTGAAATATAAGTATTGACACTCCAGCAGTGAATGTCAAAATCCAGTCATAGACTATCTACAGCATACGTGATCTACACTCGATACTACAGCACATACACCTGTAATGTACTAACCCTAACCCAGTGTCACGTCATACACCTGTAATGTACTAACCCTAACCCAGCATCACGTCATACACCTGTAATGTACTAACCCTAACCCAGCATCACGTCATACACCTGTAATGTACTAACCCTAACCCAGCATCACGTCATACACCTGTAATGTACTAACCCTAACCCAGCATCACGTCATACACCTGTAATGTACTAACCCTAACCCAGCATCACGTCATACACCTGTAATGTACTAACCCTAACCCAGTGTCACGTCATACACCTGTAATGTACTAACCCTAACCCAGTGTCATGTCATACACCATATACATATACTAACCCTAACCCAGCATCACGTCATACACCATATATATATCCTAACCCTAACCCAGCGTCACGTCATACACCTGTAATGTACTAACCCTAACCCAGTGTCATGTCATACACCTGTAATGTACTAACCCTAACCCAGCATCACGTCATACACCTGTAATGTACTAACCCTAACCCAGTGTCATGTCATACACCTGTCATAACACATGTCTGTAATGTACTAACCCCCAGCATCAACCCTGTAATGTACTAACCCTAACCCAGTGTCACGTCATACACCTGTAATGTACTAACCCTAACCCAGTGTCACGTCATACACCTGTAATGTACTAACCCTAACCCAGCGTCACGTCATACACCTGTAATGTACTAACCCTAACCCAGCATCACGTCATACACCATATATATATACTAACCCTAACCCAGTGTCACGTCATACACCTGTAATATACTAACCCTAACCCAGCATCACGTCATACACCATATATATATACTCAAAAGATTGGGGAGGACAGGATGAAAACCAACCCACCAACAAATCTCTACTTTATTATGTTCAGCATATGTTATGTTCTACAGTATGTTTGAACAAATCTGAATCAGATTCAGAATCTTTAAATTGCCAATTATATTTTATTTATATTTTTGACATACAAGGAAAGTGACTTGGTGAGTTGGTACATAAGACAAAAAGCAACACGATATAAGCAAAAAAAATACAAATAATTGAACGAGAAGAATTAATCAGATATAACAATATTTACACACTAAGTTGAGTAATTTGGCAACTATAAATAAAAGTACCTATGCAGGCTTCCATCATGCCCTCTAGACACCTCTCTGTTTCATCTCACTGTCTTTAGCTTTGCCCTCTGCTAGTGCTCTCCCTCGTCAATCTGATGGGCAAAGCTTCAGCCTGCTATTCACGCCGATGTGATCGCAACACTTGTCATGCCTTTTTGTAGCCCTTTCTACATTTTTCATCTCGCAAAATCCTTGAGCAGAGCGAATAGGCTATTGAAGTTAGCTTCAGGGTAAGGTTCTCCATCAGAAGGCATGGTTAGTCATGGGACTGGCCGTTAGCATAGTTGCCAACCCTCCCGATTTTCCCGGGAGACTAACGATTCTCATTGCCACAATTCTCTATCAAAATGTTTATTTTGGATAGAGAACCGCTGTTTGGAAATCCTCCCGATTATTTTAGGTTTCAAGGTTGGCAAGTATGAGTTAACATTAAAGCTAACAGCTAACATTTAAGCTAACAGCTAACATTAAAGCTAAGAGTTAACATTAAAGCTAACAGCCCGTTAGCAGTAATAATATCTCTCGCTCCAGACCTTATTCGGCTTTGAATCTTTCTGGTGACTTGGTCCAGCATCAAAAATAGAGGAGGAGTGACCTCCTCTTCCTCAATGGACCAGCCTCCACTGGTGTACAGCATATGTGATCTACACTCAGTACTACTGTACATACACTGAAATATACTAACCCTAACCCAGTATCACGTCATACACCTGTAATACACTAACCCTAACCCAGTGTCACGTCATACACCTGTAATATACGATCTCCTCTGCTTCTACGGACCTCCACTGGTGTACAGCATATGTGATCTACACTCAGTACTACTGTACATACAGACAGACATACCTTACCTGTAATATATCGCTTATACATTATTACTTTTTATATTGTATATCTGGATTGATGCCATACTGCGTTGGCTTAGTACTTGTAGCTATAATCCTAACATAATTTATTGTCTTCTCTCTGCAGTACTTGTACTTACCTGTAATATCTTTTATAAATGTATAATCCTAACATCATTTTTTGTCTTCTCTCTGCAGTACTTGTACTTACCTGTAATATCTTTTATAAAATATAATCCTAAAGTTTCCTCTTCTCTCCGACAGAACTCGGAAGCTACAGATCCGAAACATTCCACCACATCTTCAATGGGAGGTCAGTGTCCCAACTCACAAGACCCTCCTCCTCTTCCTCTCTGCTCTCCCCTCATCCTCTCTCTCTCCCTCTCTCTCGCAATCGCTCTTTCTCTCTCTCTCTCTCGCTCTCGCTCTCGCTCTCTCTCTCGCTCTCGCAATCGCTCTTTCTCTCTCTCTCTTTCTCTATCTCTCTCTCTCTCTCGCTCTCGCAATCGCTCTTTCTTTCTCTCTCTTTCTCTCTCTCTCGCTCTCGCTGTCTCTCTCGCTCTCGCAATCGCTCTTTCTGTCTCTCTCTCTCACTCTCTCGCTCTCGCAATCGCTCTTTCTCTCTCTCTCTCTCTCTCTCTCGCTCGCTCTCTCTCTAATTTACTCTCTCTCTCTCATTACTCATTGTAAGGAACAGAAAATCTGATAACTAATGAAATAATTACAAATGTATATGTATAAATTGTTTTATATTCAGGTTCTGTACTTAACTAAATGCAGTGTTTTGTGTACCTGTGTGTGTGTGTGTGTGTGTGTGTGTGTGTGTGTGTGTGTGTGTGTGTGTGTGTGTGTGTGTGTGTGTTGCGTGTGTATGTGTGTGCCTGTGTGCCTGTGTGTGTGTGTGTGTGTGTGTGTGTGTGTGTGTGTGTGTGTGTGTGTGTGTGTGTGTGTGTGTGAGTGTGAGTGTGTGTGTGTGTGTGTGTGTGTGTGTGTGTGTGTGTGTGTGTGTGTGTGTGTGTGTGTGTGTGTGTGCACACAATGGGTGCAAAACAAGCCCATTCTGCATGACATGTTTCCCTGTTTGTGTTGTGTTGCATGTACATGTGTTTAATGTGTCTGTTTTTAGATTGTTAATGTTTATGCCAGTGTGTGTGTGTGTGTGTGTGTGTGTGTGTGTGTGTTGTTGATCACTCACTATCCCTCAGGTGGATAGGCATGGCATACATAAATGTAATTTGCAGGAAGGTTTGCCACATAATTATCCTCTCCTAGGAGAACTCTGAATTTGTAGTTGTAATTTTGTTCATTAAAATTTTGGTATTTTTAATTCAAATTTGTATAGCAAAAGTATTGCTGCCTTGTGTTTTATAATTTCTCACACGTTAAAAGTGTGTCTCTGTTTCAGCTGTCCTGCGGTGACGACATATCTTTTCCTTTTTGTAGCCATGTCTTCTTAAATCTCCCTTTTTCAATATCCAAATGGTGGTCACTTAGCCTGTACTTGATTAGGATCTGCCTCTGCTTAATATCTCTGACAGTGGAGAGATATTCAGCCAATTGCTATTCTCTGTTTAGGGAATGGTAACAGTCTAATCTGCTTTGAGTTTTAGTTTCTTTATTCCAATGTTCCAAATAGGACTCTGCTTTGTTTGATTTGATTGACTCTGAATGGTATTTATAAGGCAGTGTTAGTCGGAGCACCAACTGGCTGAGGGGACTCTTCTTAGGGTTCAGTTCTTGGGTTTTGAGTGCTTTAAAGTGAAGCGAGTCTTCAGGAATCTTTTTGAATGCTTATCATCAATGGAAACCAGCCTAATTCTGCCCTGCATGCATTTGTTTGGATTTTTCTTTGGACATCTAAGATATTTCAACAACATTCTGCATGCAGGGTCTCTGTTGGATGCTTGTCCCATCTAGTGTAGCTGTGGTGACTGAGTGGATCCCATATTTCACTTCCATAAAGTGCAATTGGTTGAATAACACTCTAATATTTTACACCATATTTTGATTGAAATACTGATTTGATAGAATTGCATTGTATTGGATAGTAGCCTCTACGAGCTTTTTCTTTCAATGCATTCACTGCCATAGTGAAACTGCCTGATGGAAGAAATTGTTAGGCCAAGGTAGACATAGCTCAATTTGTTTCAGAATAATGTTTCTGGGCTGTCTGTTGTCCATGTATATGGCGTGTTTAGACTGTACAGCTTACAGGGCTCGGTTGGTGCTTCACTGTCTGTTGTCCATGTATATGGCGTGTTTAGACTGTACAGCTTACAGGGCTCGGTTGGTGCTTCACTGTCTGTTGTCCATGTATATGGCGTGTTTAGACTGTACAGCTTACAGGGCTCGGTTGGTGCTTCACTGTCTGTTGTCCATGTATATGGCGTGTTTAGACTGTACAGCTTACAGGGCTCGGTTGGTGCTTCACTGTCTGTTGTCCATGTATATGGCGTGTTTAGACTGTACAGCTTACAGGGCTCGGTTGGTGCTTCACTGTCTGTTGTCCATGTATATGGCGTGTTTAGACTGTACAGCTTACAGGGCTCGGTTGGTGCTTCACTGTCTGTTGTCCATGTATATGGCGTGTTTAGACTGTACAGCTTACAGTTGGTGCTTTCTTGGGTTGTTCACATATTTTTTGAAACACATGATTTGATTATGGTCTGAAAGAGGAGTTTGCTGCCTGACAGTGAATGCATTGATAGTAGAAGGGTCCATGTCAGTGATTGCATAGTCAACTACACTAGACCCAAGAGCTGAAAAATATGTAAACCTTCCCATAGAGTCCCCTCTAATCCTACCGTTAAGAATGTACAGGCTTAAGGCTCGACAGAGAAGCACAATCTCTTTTCCACTTTTGTTTACAATACTATCGAGGCTGTTTCGTTGAGTGACAGTTGGTGTTGCATACAGGGTGTTTTGACCGAATACATGGTTGTTTCCATGTGGGTCTATGAGATCAGATTCAGACCCTGTTCGTGCATTCAGGTCTCCACACAGCAGCACACTTCCCTGGGCCTGGAAGTGGCTGATCTCTGTATGGAGGTTGCTGATCAGCTCTTCATTATAATAGGGGGATTCCTGTGGGGGGATGTAAATAGCACAGAGGTATATATCTTTCTCTGCTATTCCAGCCAACCTCAACCATACATGGGATTGCCCTCTTTTATCTTTTGCATGTGAGGGAAATTTTCACTGAACAATCTTGTTGTTTTATTAGGCATTTATGTCTGTGTATGCATGTACTGTATGTGTGCGTTTCAGTGGCGTGGGCATGGCAGTGTGTTTATGTGTTTATGTTTGTGTGTGTGTGTGTGTGTGTGTGTGTGTGTGTGTGTGTGTGTGTGTGTGCGTGTGCGTGCGTTTATGTGTGTGTTTCGCTAACGTGGCCGTGGCAGTGCGTTGCCTTCTCACAGCTGGTCGATGACGTGTGTGTGTGTGTGTGTGTGTGTGTGCGACTCATTCTGTTTCTGATCACACGAGCGTCTCTCCGCTGCAGACAGTTCTACTCCACCTTGCAAAGCGCCAGCTCACATTTTGATTGAAATTATAGTCTTTGTGCACAAATGGTCAAAACTATTTCTAGAATAGTTCCAAAACACAAACTTACCTTCATTTCATTTTCTATTGGCCAGGGATTAGGGTTTCTGTTCAAAGGGCTTTAAGAGGTGATACTTCCACTCTCAGTGTGATCCACTGCCCAGGCTCTGAAATCTGTCTTTCAGCTCCTTTAGTTTTCAACAGATAGTTATAGATGGTGTAGGTGGCTCTTCTATGTGAACCAACTCTGGGCTATATGTTGTGTTTCAGCTTCTTTGTGATCTAACTCTTGACTTTACATTGTGTTTCAGTTTCTATGTGATCTAAGTCTTTGCTGTGTTTTGCAGGTTCTGGACGGTCTGCTAGCTCAGTATGGAACTGTGGAGAACTGTGAACAAGGTAAGCTGCTCTGACCAGTCTGCTGGAGAAGCCAATGGGTTAGTCTGATGCTGGGGAGTCAGCTTTAATCCAGGGACACGGTACAATCCTCTCTCCCATCCAATCAGATGGATTGTTACTGATGGGTACAATGATTTCTAAGTGAAGGAGGAGTGTTATGACTTCACAGTCTGTATCCTGTCTTCATCGTTTTCCCTTCCCTCTCTCCCCTCCCTCTCTCTCCTCCCTCTCTCCTCCCTCCATCTGTGCTCCCACCATCCCTCCCTCCACCTCTACCTCTCCCCTTCCTCCATCTCTCCTTCCACTTTCTCTCCTCCCCTACCTCTCCTCCTCTCCTCTCCTCTCCTCTCCTCTCCTCTCCCCTCACTCCTGCACTCCCTCCTTCGCTCCTCCCTCTCTCCCCTCTCTCCTTCCCTCCCCTCTCTCTCCTCTCTCTCCTCCCTCCCTCCCCCTCCCTCTCTCCCCTCTCTCCCTCTCTCCCCTCTCTCCCTCCCTCCCTCCCTCCTCCCTCTCTCCCCTCCCTCCCTCCCTCCCTCCTCCCTCCCTCCCTCCCTCCCTCCCTCACTCTCTACCCCTCCCTCCCTCTCTCCCTCCCTCCCTCCCTCCCTCTCTCTCCCCTCCCTCCCTCTCCCCCTCTCTCCTTCCCTCCCCTCTCTCCCCTCTCTCTCCCTGTGTCCCTCCCTCTCTCTCTCTCCTCTCTCCCTCTCTCCCTCTCTCCCCTCCCTCCCTCCCTCCTCCCTCTCTCCCCTCCCTCCCTCCATCTCCTCCTCCCTCCTCTCTCCGTCCCTCCCTCCCTCTCTCTCTCTCCCCTCCCTCCCCTCCCTCCCTCTCTCCCCTCCCTCCCTCCTCCCTCTCTCCCCTCCCTCCCTCCCTCCCTCCCTCTCCCTCTCTCTCCCTCCCTCCCTCCCTCCCTCCTCCCTCTCTCTCCCTCTCTCCCCTTCCTCCCTCCCTCCCTCCCTCTCCCCTCCCTCCCTCCCTCCCCTCCCTCTCCCCTCTCTCCCCTCCCTCCCTCCCTCCCTCTCCCCACTCTCCCCTCCCGCCCTCCCTCCTCCCTCTCTCCCCTCTCTCCCCTCCCTCCCTCCCTCCCTCTGTCGTCCTGTCGCCTCTCTTCCCTCCCTCCGTCCCTGCTCGCTCTCTCCCCTCCCTCCCTCCCTCCCTCCTCCCTCCCTCCTCCCTCCCTCCCTCCCTCCCCCCCGTCCTCCCTCCCGCCTCCCTCCCTCCCTCCCTCCTCCCTCCTCCCTCTCCCTCTCTCCCCTCCCTCCCTCCCTCCCTCTCTCCTCTCTCTCCCCTCCCTCCCTCCCTCTCTCCCTCTCTCCCCCCCTCCCTCCCCCTCCCTCTCCCCTCTCCCTCCCTCTCCCTCCTCCCTCCCCCCTCTCCCCTCCCTCCCTCCCTCCTCTCTCTCTCTCCCCTCCCTCCCTCCCTCCTCCTCTCTCCCCTCCCTCCCTCCCTCCCTCCCTCCTCCCTCCTCCCTCCCTCCCTCCTCCCTCCTCCCTCCCTCCCTCCCTCTCTCCCCTCCCTCCCTCCCTACCTCTCTCTCTCCCCTCCCTCCCTCCCTCCTCCCTCTCTCCCCTCCCTCCCTCCTCCCTCCCTCCCTCCCTCCCTCCTCCCTCCCTCCCTCCTCCCTCTCTCCCCTCTCTCCCCTCCCTACCTCCCTACCTCTCTCCCCTTCCTCCCCTCCCCTCCCCTACCTCTCTCCCCTCCCTCCCTCCCTCCCTCCCTCCCTCCACCCTCCCCCCTCCCTCCCTCCCTCCCCCTCCCTCCTCCCTCCCTCCCTCCCTCCCTCCCTCCCTCCCTCCCTCCCTCCCTCTCCCTCTCTCTCCTCCCTCCCTCCCTCCTCCCTCTCTCCCCTCTCTCCCCCTCCCTCCCTCCCTCCCTCCCTCCCTCCCTCCTCTCTCGCTCCCTCTCCCTCCCTCCTCCCTCCCTCCCTCCCTCCTCCCTCCCTCCCTCCTCCCTCCCTCCCCTCCTCCCTTCCCTCCCTCCCTCCTTACCCTCCCTCCTCCTCCCTCCCTCCTCCCTCTCTCCCCTCTCTCTTAGTGAACACAGACAGTGACACAGCGGTGGTCAACGTCACGTATGGAACACGGGAACACGCCAGGCAGTAAGTCCTGTTACCCCCCCCCCCTCACACACACCCCACACACCCCACACACATACTAACCCAGGCAGTAAATCCTGTTACCCCCCCCCCCCTCACACACACACACACACCCCACACACACCTCACACATCCTAACCCAGACAGTAAGTCCTG
>JAPMUY010007771.1:0-22500 GCA_026901105.3 Galaxias olidus | reverse complement strand
CGCTGTTTTCCTACCAACGTTACAGAGCTACGCCTCAGAGTCTTTTCACTGCTCGTTCTATCAGTCCATAACCCAGTGTTTACTTAGCCTGTTACCCTTGGTTACTGCGTTAGAACGCATTAGCGTTAGCTCCTAGCGTTAGCTCCTATCGTTAGCTCCTTGAACCTGAGGTGAAAAGGTAACGTTAGTTTTTGAATAGCAGATATAGTGTTTGAATTACAGACTTGGCGATGAAATGTCACCTGCTATATGTGACTCTCTCCCTCTCCCTCCTCTCTCCCTCTCCCTCCTCTCTCCCTCTCTCCTCTCTCCTCTCTCTCTCTCTGTATGAGCAGATTGCCCCCGCTGAGGCCCCTGACTCTAAGATGAGGATGGTGATAGTGACGGGTCCTCCAGAGGCTCAATTTAAGGTAAGCTCTTCCGTTCCGTGTCCCCCCCTACAGGCTGGGAGTAGAACTGCAGGGGTGCTGGGCTTCGGCCTGGTCTCTGTGTGCGTTACAGTATTCATGACCTCTGGTTATCTTCTCTATTAGACCACCTGCCTCCTCGTCTCTACAGGAGACTCATGAAATATGAAAGAGTTATTATTATTATTATTATTATTAATAATAATAATAATAATAACTCTTTCATATTTCATAATAATAATTATAATAATAATAATGATATTAAGTCATTGTATTTAGTTTTGAGTGAACTAGAGATAATAAGCAGGTCCTATTTGCTGTGATGTATTTCTGTGAGTGTGGGTGAGATGATGCTAACCCTGTTTCTCTGTCGCCCCCCGCAGGCTCAGGGCAGGATCTACGGGAAGCTGAAGGAGGAGAACTTCTTTGGGCCGAAGGAGGAAGTGAAGCTGGAGACACACATCAAGGTGGCGGCGGCCGCAGCGGGACGGGTCATTGGCAAAGGAGGGAAGACGGTGAGTGGAACCGGACCAATCAGAACCTCTGCTTTAAACCGGACCAATCAGAACCTCTGCTTTAAACCGGACCTATCAGAATCTCTGGTTTTAAACCGGACCTATCAGAACCTCTGGTTTAAGCCGGACAAATCAGAACCTCTGGTTTAAACCGGACCAATCAGACACTCCGGTTTAAACCGGACCTATCAGAACCTGTGGTTAAAATGGACCTATCAGAACCTCTGGTTTGAACCGGACCTATCAGAATCTCTGGTTTAAACCGGACCTATCAGAACCTCTGGTTTAAGCCGGACAAATCAGAACCTCTGGTTTAAACCGGACCTATCAGAACCTCTGTGGTTTAAAATGGACCTATCAGAACCTCTGTCTGTGGTTTAAACTGGACCTATCAGAACCTCTGTGCTTTAAACCAGACCCATCAGAACCTCTGTCTGGGGTTTAAATTGGACCAATCAGAACCTCTGTCTGTGGTTTAAACCGGGCCTATCAGAACCTCTGTCTGGGGTTTAAACCGGACCTATCAGAACCTCTGTCTGTGGTTTAAACTGGACCTATCAGAGCCTCTGTCGAGGGTGTCTGGCTTTGAGCCGTCATTCCTCTATAAGGGAGGCCCTGTCCTCTCAGGAGGCTGATGTTTGATCTCTATAAGGGAGGCCCTGTCCTCTCAGGAGGCTGATGTTTGATCTCTATAAGGGAGGCCCTGTCCTCTCAGGAGGCTGATGTTTGATCTCTATAAGGGAGGCCCTGTCCTCTCAGGAGGCTGATGTTTGATCTCTATAAGGGAGGCCCTGTCCTCTCAGGAGGCTGATGTTTGATCTCTATAAGAGAGGCCCTGTCCTCTTAGGAGGCTGATGTTTGATGTCTGGAGGCCCTGTCCTCTCAGGAGGCTGATGTTTGATCTCTATAAGGGAGGCCCTGTCCTCTTAGGAGGCTGATGTTTGATCTCTATAAGAGAGGCCCTGTCCTCTTAGGAGGCTGATGTTTGATGTCTGGAGGCCCTGTCCTCTCAGGAGGCTGATGTTTGATCTCTATAAGAGAGGCCCTGTCCTCTCAGGAGGCTGATGTTTGATCTCTATAAGGGAGGCCCTGTCCTCTTAGGAGGCTGATGTTTGATCTCTATAAGGGAGGCCCTGTCCTCTTAGGAGGCTGATGTTTGATCTCTATAAGGGAGGCCCTGTCCTCTCAGGAGGCTGATGTTTGATCTCTATAAGGGAGGCCCTGTCCTCTCAGGAGGCTGATGTTTGATCTCTGAATGCGGTGTGTCGTCTGCAGGTCAACGAGCTGCAGAATCTGACTGCCGCTGAGGTGGTGGTCCCCAGAGAGCAGACCCCTGACGAGAACGACCAGGTCATCGTCAAGATCATAGGACACTTCTACGCCAGCCAGGTAACCCCAAACCCTAACCTTTGACCCTAACCCTAACCCTAACACTTCTACGCCAGCCAGGTAACCCCAAACCCTAACCTCTGACCCTAACCCTAACCCTAACACTTCTACGCCAGCTAAGTAACCCCAAACCCTAACCTCTGACCCTAACCCTAACCCTAACACTTCTATGCCAGCCAGGTAACCCAAACCCTAACCTCTGACCCTAACAATTAGGTAATGATGGAACACAAAACATCCAGTTAGCTAAGACGCCTCTGCACTTGAAACTAGAAAAAGAAAGTTAACATTTATTATTGATTGTTAACTCATGTATACACAATAAAAAGAAAGTTAACATTTATTATTGATTGTTAACTCATGTATACACAATAAAAAGAAAGTTAACATTTATTATTGATTGTTAACTCATGTATACACAATAAAACGAAAGTTAACATTTATTATTGATTGTTAACTCATGTATACACAATAAAAAGAAAGTTAATATTTATGATTGATTGTTAACTCATGTATACACAATAAAAAGAAAGTTAACATTTATTATTTTCTCTCTTTACCCTGGTCTCTTCTACCCCTCCTCTCTCTCTCTTTGTATTCCCTCTCTCTCTCTCTCTGTCAGCTGGCCCAGAGGAAGATCCGTGACATCCTGACCCAGGTGCGGCAGCAGCAGAAAGGCAGCATGGGAGGGGAGCAGAGAGGTTTGGGGGGCGGGGCCCCCAGGGACCCCCAGGGGGGGATGTCAGACCTGGGCGGGGCCCCTCAGGGACTGGCCCAGGAGTCTCAGCCACGCAGGAAGTGAAGGAAGGCCACGCCCTGCCGACGCCTCTTACACCCTGATGGACTGACACACGGACGGACAGAGACGGAGAGAGACACACGGACCTAGCGATAGAGAGATGAAGAGGGAGGGATGACACCCGGAGAAAGAGAGGATAGATGTTATGAAAAACACACAGAGGAAATTAATTTAAAAAAATAGAGATGGAGCGAAAAAGAGAGGGAGGGGGAGAACGATAGAATAGACACCAGATGACAGGCCAGAAAAAGAGACTGACTGGGGATGACAGGATGGAGGGATGGAAAGAGAGAGAGAAAGAAGTATGGCATCCTCCGGGTGTGCCTTAAAGAGAGAGTGCAGTAACTCCCAGCCTCTGCTCTCTGGCAGCATCACATCTCAGCCCAGATGGGAGAGGACAAAGCAATATGGTGGACAGGGACAGGACCAGCCTCTGTGGTTTGGTCAGCCCTCCCAGGCCGCGGAGATCTACCAGAAAGCAGAGACTACAGGGCTGCGCGCTCACTGCTAGAGAGATGCAGTTTTAGGGAGAGCCTCCAGGGGGAGCTAGCCTCGCCCTGCTCTACCTTCCCCTCCCCCTCTGCCCTCCTTCATCCCCAGGCAATCCCACATTTTTAAGGGTGTTTGTTTCTTTTTTTTAAGATAGAAATGTATAGAGGCGTTTCTTCAGAGCTATTATGAATAGAATGCAGTGGGGCGGAGAGGGGGCGGGGGAATCACCACAGCGGCAGGGTCATGGGTCATTTCCCGACCAGCCAGCCAATGAGAGACCAGCAGGGGAGCCGCAGATGTTAACACTGCTCTTTGACAACTCCTCCTACCCATGAAGGAGTTCGAGAAAAATATATAGAGATATATGAGGGTGTAAATATATAATCTTCATTATAATGTGAAAACATCGCTGCGCCTGCCTGCATTGCCTTTTTCATATTTTAATTTTTTTGTTTAGTAAAAGGGGCTGCCGGTCTCACCTCCAGCCACCAGGGGTCAGTGTGGTTGGAAGCCCACCGCCAGGCCTGTTCCTGGGGCACGGAGGGGAGTGCCGCGCCCCCTAACCTGTGGGCAGAGCAGCCAGAGACAGTCAGGTTAGCGTTGGCCGCGGCTAGCTCTGCAGTTCTAATGCAGAGTCATAGCAGAAAACCACAGAGAAGTAGCCAGCCATGTTAGCTGGCTAGCGGCACACGCGCCTTAACGGCATATTTTATATATATTATATATATATGATATGTGAGTTAGCCCGGCTCCCCTAGACGAAGGTACGCGAGGCGAGCGCACAGCGCTTCATTTAGTCCTGCAAAGACAGAGCGACACGGTGAGTCTGGATCATTATCTGTTCTTTGACTCCTGGGGTTTTGACTCGCTCTCACACTGACCAGTAGGGGGCGCCTGCTTTAAAACAAGGATCAGTGATGAAGAGTGGGGTCTACCAGATACTCGCCTTTAGCTTTTTTTTCAAAGGGTAATATCAGATAAAAAAGAAGGGGTGGCTTCCTCGGTTCTCTCTCCCAATCCGCTGTAGGCCTGTAGGTGGAGTTTCCAAGCCCCGCCCACATATGATAATGAGAGGCGGGGTTTATTCTTGGACGCTCTACCCAGAAAGAAGTGATAGAGGGAAGAGCAAAGGATCCCACGATTAGAGTAGAGAAGAAAACCTACCTCAGGGTCCTGTTACCTCAGTATTCCTAGCTTCTGTTTTTTGCTTGCTGGTGTTTTATATGAGAAGAAGAAGAAAAGCTGATAGTCCTGAATATTTTTTATTTTTTTAAGAAAAAAAAATGTATTTTTTTTAGGTTTTGTCTTGTTGTTTTTGGTTATTTTTTTATTTTTATTTGTGTGTGTTTTGTGTGGCTGAGTTCAGGAGTTCCCAGAGGCTGTTTAAAAAAAACAACATCCACCCTATCAGGGAAGGGTCAGCTTCTGAGGCATCCTAGTACGTGATTGGATGATACGCTCTTTGAGCTGGAGCACAGCCAATGGGGAGTGGCGTTGCTAGTGAGGCGGGTCCCCTAAAGACACAGACTGGTCGGGTGATTGACAGCCAAGACGCGATTGGATGTTAATTACAATTCGAAACCTTCGTCATGAATAAGTTCTGACTTCCTTCCAACGTGTCGAAACTTCCTATATGAGGTCATCCAAGCATGTTGTTGCCAAGACAACGTTGACCTTCCTCCCTGTAGCCAGTGTGTCCAATGAAGGCCTGCCTTCCTGTTGATCTGTAAAGCGCCTAGGGGCTGATGTCACGTTCTACCAACACACCTAGCTCACACCACTCTGAATGTGAATATTTATTACCCCTGCACTGACCTGCAGCCCTCCCCCTGTTGGCTAAGTGATCCTGTCTGTGTGTGTGTGTGTGTGTGTGTGAGAAATGAGTTTGTATGAGTGGTTATTGTTTTCGTGTGTGTGCGTGCGTGCGTGCGTGCGTGTGTGTGTGTGTGAGTGTGTTGATTTCTAAGTGTTTTGTTTTTGTTGGGGTGAAAACAGCAGAACACAAAGAGGTTAGTGAAGCTATGGTCTCCAGCTGCCTTTCACCCAGACATGAAGACACACACCACTTTTGGAACAAAATGGGAGCAAAAAAGCAAGAGTTACAAAAAAAAGAGAGATGTGGAATAGATTTTATCTGTAAATAAGAGGTCAAACTGATTACAATACTTTTGTATTTTTTAAATAACTTTGGAGAAAAAAAAAGTATCTATATAAAAATATATTGGGAACAGTGTATGAGTCACAGAAGGCACACAGCAGGATTCCACTGTTGGATTCCCAGAATTCTCCTCTGTTTTTTAGGTTGAATCTCACAGGCAACAGTCCCCACCCCCGTTATTTAACAGAACGCCCCACCTCCCGTCCAGATCCAGTGGAATCTGCTTTATACCACTGGACAGACAGTGGTCACCCACTCCTACCTTGTTCAGAGTAAAAAAAAAGAGTATTGAGACGGCGTGCTGACGTTTGACAACATTCCAAAACAACACTCGTCTCTGCCAGCTGTACAACACACGGCGTCGCTAGGCAACAGGGCTGATGAGGGCGCTAGCTAGCGGGCTAAGGTGGTGTGTCCCATGGCCACTCCATATGGAGGGTGAGTGGACCATCAGCCACACACACTTAGCGTCTCACATCTGGCCACCAGAGGGCGCTCGGCGCGCGAGGAGGGGGGGGGGGGGGGGGGTGAGATTCAGCCTTTCGCTTGACCAGCTGACTATCAGCAGCCAATCGTCTATTCCATTATTTATGCTTCCATTTCTTGTCAAGAAACAGTGACTTCTTGCATCGGCATGACAACCGGTGATATTGCTTCCCATCTGACCCTGTGATGGAAGAGGTCTCCGTGGCAACCGACCTTTGCATTGTTGTATTATCCGCGCGTCTGGCACATTGAGAGGGACCACAGCGAGGGTCCTGCTCTGTGGGGGCGTTTCCATAGGAACACATTGTAGAGAGGGGCTGCCCGGGGAAGTTTCTCTGTCTCTGTGATCTCTGTTCACAAACACCAACGCACACTGTTTCAGGCAAAAATATTCAGACTGCAGCCATTTTGTTCTCTCAAATTATTTTTATTTTATGATACACTATGCTTTATTTGGACATGGAACCTGGTGACAAACTGTTACATACATTACATTATTTTATTTTTTTAATAAGAAATTTAAACTAAAAGCGAACTTTTCAAATGGCAGAAATCTACCTCCTGGATTACTTGCCAGTGAATGCAGTTTAGGAGGGGAGGAGCAATGAGCAGTTTTAGACAATATATATTTGGGGGAGAAGAACCTTTTAAATCACTGTCTTTTGGTTTATTGTTACCGTAGTAACAGCTGCGCCCTCTCCTCCTCCACCCCGTGACCGTTTCACTCATCTTCTCTGCACACCAAATATGGTGTTAGCTATTTCCTGTGTTCGATTGAATAGAGCTGTGGTTGGTTAGTTTTGAGGTGGAGAGGAGGACTGGTTGGTCCCACCCCTGTCGACCATCTTGTTAGTTTATAACACCTCCTCACCCATGGACAATTACGTTTCCATTGACTTCACATCGGGCAAAGATATATTAATTAGATCCTCATCTTCTCTACTTCCTTTTTGTTTTGCGTTTTTGTTTTTTCTGCTAACTTCTAACAGTTCCTGAATTGGCTGCGAACGAAAACAATTAGCCCAGAAAGAACAGCTGTGCCAAACAGACATCAAATAAAAAAAATAAAAAAAGTTTTTTGTTTTTTTTAAAACAAAAAGCTGAAAACACACAGTGTGTATTAAATGTGTGTGTGTCACCCTGGCCCTATCTATCTATCTCTCTCACACACACACACACACACACACACACACACACACACACACACACACACACACACACACACAGACACACAACACAGACAGACCGACAGATCCCCCCCCACACACACACACACAACCATAATGTATGCTCTCCTAATCTGAGATTCACTATATATTAAACTGCTCTTTGAAATCCAGAAGCAAACCTTTTTATGCAAACCTTTATTATGTATTCATCCACTGATGTATGGCACCACCAGGCTGTGGGTGAACTTAGGCCAAACCTCTGCTCATCCTAGTTATACATGTCAGTCCTGTTAGCGACACACACACACACACACACACACACACACACACACACCTTAGCGTTATTATTGCTTTCTCTCCTCCTATTGGTTGCCTCCAGTCCTGACGTCAGTGGGGGCGTGGCGGCTGAAGGGTGCTACACAGACAAACCTCGAAACATAACTAGGAACGCTACCTCACCACTCAGCCAGAAGATTGTTGCTAGGCAGACTAGGACAGACAGATGGACTTACAGACAGACAGACGGACAGACGTTACTATTGTACGTTACAGTCATAACTATCTTTAATTTTACTTTTAATTTATTTTACTTTTTTTTATTTTATTATCAAAACTATTATTCTTTTTATTTTTTTTCTATTTTTTTTCTGGTAGGTTTGAAATTTGACCTCTGTGATTTTAAGTTGGGCCTGTTGAGACATGGACACATCAGGCCAGTGAGTGAGGGAGGCCTGAGTGTGAGCGAGCTGGCTGGGTCAATGGATCACTCAGACTATCAGCTAAGACTTTTCTACAGACAGACAGTACCATCATATAAAAACAAACAGGCCAGCTTAACCAGCCTGATGAAAAACTACACATCCCACAATCCCTCTCACACTCTGGCTCTTGCTCACTCTCTTGTTGCCTGTTACTTCACATCCTGAATATCAACCGGCACCATATACCTGTAACCATGTAATACTTTTTTTTGTTGATCTACCTCTTAGGAAAAATAGGAACATGGTAAATTCTTTAAAAAAAAAAAATACTACAAACTACATAAAAAAAAGTTTAAAATGTTAAAATGCTTGAATGAAAAATAGGTAAATAAATAAAATACTGGGTAGCAGCCTCTCCATATACTGTAGTTTAGAGTCTATTAAGATGAAACTTTTACTTCTTCCAAAGATAATTTTGTTATTTTTTCTGTTGTTAGAAGTTGTTTCTTTTGAAAGGATTATGAAATGGAATAACTCAAAGGGTGAGAAATTAACTTAACACAAAAATAAGATTAACGAGATTTCATTTTCCAATTTGCATTTTTGTTTTACTTTAGACTTACATTGTTAACCTCAAAAATCTTCATCTTTTGTTTGATTTTTTTTTCTTTTTCTGATTGCTTTTTCTTTTGTTCAAATGACATAGGATTGTATCTCTCGTGCTGGTGCATTTAGGAATTCTCATGACGTCATCATTTTTGATTTCAAGTTCATTTCTGATGATTCATAGTGAGAAAGAAAAGGACCTGTGGTTTTGAAGGCCAAGGCGGCAGGCCTAGTGCCGGAGGTATAGAAAGAGAGAGAGATACAGGCCGAGAAGGCCCCATTCTGCAGGAAAATATGTACGATTATCACACCGTGATGCTGAGTTGTGCTGGACTAGTTATAGTCTCATCATGCTGTCGTATTCAAAACAGTTGTGCGAGGTCAGTTTATGCTCCGGCCAGCTCAGGTCAACCGCGCAGTGTGAGCGGAATATTACTGTAGTACATCTGTCCCTCCACCGAGTGGCGCTGTTGCCTTACAGTATATGGACTTTCGACTTCTGCCTGCTTGAGTCCTTTATAGTCCTCATCAACACTTGTTTGAAACTCCTTGTAAACGAACCAGAGTATAGATATGAATGTGTGATTAAAGATGATGAAAAAAGGATCAACTTGTCTTCATTCATTACGTGTTGGCACAATGAACTTCAGCGTATATATATAAAAAAACTTTGTGTGATTTTACTGACGATATTACAGCATTACAATTGACATGAGGTGGGCATGAACTGCACTCCCGAAAGACAAGCGCACATATTTCATGATTCAGGGTTAGTCCGTAGTTCAGGGTCTGCGCAGGGTCATAGGTCGTTAGGATCAATAAAAATAAATACTCCTGTCCTTTTTTTTGTTTTTATTTAAAGTTTTTTTATGTGTGTTACAGAGTACAATTGAAGTTGTTCCAAACAGAGTAGAACCAAAAGGAGAAAAGAAATATTAAAGAGTAAAGAAATATTATAATTAATAGTCCTGCGACACTCACATACAACCCCTCCCACCCCCACCCCCCCACCCCTCAGCCCCACCCCCCCTTGATTTGTCCCAGTTTTCTACATCACAAGGTTATCATGGTATAAGGTCCTAGCAGAGAATCTACAGGTTAACAAGATTAGTAGAAGATAGGTCTCGGACAAAAAATATATTCTGCATTACAGAGGAAATAGTGTAATATGCAAAACAATACACACGATACAGTTATAATAGGGTTGCAAAGTCCTGTAACTAACATACACTCGCAGACACGCACGCAGACAGACAGGCACCCACACACACAGACAGACAGGCACCCACACAGACAGACAACACATCCCATTGTGACAGAATCCTCAACGCGCGATGCCAGCAGAGGAAGTGAACGATGATCAATCCGGGATATTAAACGTTTGTCGTCTTCTTCGCTGTGTTCTACGGAGACGACGGCGCCCCCTGGAGGAGGGTTCTGCTACGACTTGTAGAGCCACGGCATGGGGGCACTCTGGGACAGCTGCATGTGCTCACTCAACAGCTCCTGGAGGAGAAGAGGGGGAGGGAGGGAGGAGGGGAGGGAGATGTTAACACAACCTCAGGCTTTGTTTGAATGTTAAGTAAAACAGTTGGCCAACCATCAAGTCATCTGAAACCCCTCCTGAATCTGTTCATTTTCTAAATCTGAACCTGGTTTAGAGCTAAGGCAATCCATCAGGAGGCAGAGTTAGCTACATGAGGCAGGGTTAGCAACAGGAAGCAGGGTTAACTACCGGAGCCAGGATTAGCTACAGGAGGCAGGTAGCTACAGGAGGCTGAGTTAGCTACAGGAGGCAGGTAGCTACAGGAGGCAGGGTTAGCTACAGGAGCCAGGGTTAGCTACAGGAGCCAGGGTTAGCTACAGGGGGCAGGGTTAGCTACATGAGGCAGGGTTAGCTACAGGAGCCAGGGTTAGCTACAGGAGCCAGGGTTAGCTACAGGAGCCAGGGTTAGCTACAGGAGCCAGGGTTAGCTACAGGAGACAAGAGTTAGCTACAGGACGCAGTGTTAGCTACAGGAGGCAGAGTTAGCTACAGGAGGCAGAGTTAGCTGCAGGAGACAGGGTTAGCTACAGGACGCAGTGTTAGCTACAGGAGCCAGGGTTAGCTACAGGAGGCAGGGTTAGCTACAGGAGCCAGGGTTAGCTACAGGGGGCAGAGTTAGCTACAGGGGGCAGGGTTAGCTACATGAGGCAGGGTTAGCTACAGGAGCCAGGGTTAGCTACAGGAGCCAGGGTTAGCTACAGGAGCCAGGGTTAGCTACAGGAGCCAGGGTTTGCTACAGGAGACAAGAGTTAGCTACAGGAGGAAAAGTTAGCTACAGGAGGCAAAGTTAGCTGCAGAATGCAGGTAGCGACAGGAGGCAGGGTTAGCTACTGGAGGCACAGTTAGCTACAGGGGGCAGAGTTAGCTACAAGAGGCAGGGTTAGCTACAGGAAGCAGGGTTAGCTACAGGAGCCGGGGTTAGCTACAGGAGCCAGGGTTAGCTACAGGAGACAAGAGTTAGCTACAGGAGGCAAAGTTAGCTACAGGAGGCAAAGTTAGCTACAGGAGGCAGACTTAACTACAGGAGGCAGAGTTAGCTATAGGAGGCAGAGTTAGCTATAGGATGCAAAGTTAGCTACCGAATGCAGGTAGCTACAGGAGGCAGGGTTAGCTACTGGAGGCAGGGTTAGCTACAGGGGGCAGGGTTAGCTACAGGGGGCACGGTTAGCTACAGGAGGCAAAGTTAGCTACATGAGGCAGAGTTAGCTACAAGGAGCCAGAGTTAGCTACAAGAGCCAGAGTTTGCTACAGGAGGAATGGCTAGCTTATGGAGGCAGAGTTAACTACAGGAGGTAAACACTACCACCCTTGTCATGACTGGCGTTTCAGAACCTGCAGGGACTTTGAGTTTTTCTGCTCAGCACGCTAAGGCTTAAAGGGTCTCTCTCTTTGAGGTGTGTATGTTATGAAATTAATAAAGAGAGATGAAATAATATTCAATGAACCCTCACCTCGCGAGCTCTAGCATGGGTAAGGTCTTGTTGAGGCCTGTGGCCCAGGTCATGTTGAGGCCTGTGACCCAAATCTTGTTGCGGCCTGTGACCAAGATCCTGTTGTGGCCTGTGGCCTAGATCTTGTTGAGGCCTGTGACCTAGATCCTGTTGAGGCCTGTGACCCAAATCTTGTTGCGGTCTGTGGCCTAGATCCTGTGCTCGGGGGTGAACGAGATCTGGTTGCTGGTGGAAAACCTTCCTGTTGTTCCATTGGTCCTGGGGCACCGATGACACCACGGTGGGCGGGGCCGGGGGGGCGGGGCTCTGCATGGCTGACTGGCGGCCGGTGTCGCTCGAGTCAGAGTTGGGGAGCCGCGCGCATGAGCCGCTCATCTGACACACACACACACACACACACACACACAATTCCAATTACAACAAATCACCTCCCCCCCCACACACACAAACACCAAAAATGGGAAATATTCGGATCTATTGGTAAACCTTAAACCAACACATACTTCCCGCGGCGGAGAAATCCTGGTGTTCCCTCACCTTATTGACCTGTGTCTCTTTGCAGCGGTGCCGAGCCAGATCCAGCATGCTGCGGAAGTGCTTTCCACAGGTAGGGCAGCCGAAGCGGTTGGGGCCCTCGTCGTGCACCTTCTGGTGGTTGCGGAGGTGGCGCGCCAGGCGGAAGGCCTTGCCACACCTCTTACACAGGTAGTTCTTCTGCCCGTGGATGCGCATGTGGTTCCTCAGAGACATGTAGTTGGAGTAAGGCTTGTTGCAGAAGTCGCAGCGGAAGTCTCCTGTCCGGTGTGTGTGCTTGTGGTTGATGAGCGAGGAGGCGTGCTTGTACGTGCACGTGCACAGGTCGCAGCGGTACGGCCGCTCGTCTGACTCCAGGTCCAGGTTGATGGGACCGGAGGAGGAGGAGGAGGGAGGGGGCATACTGAGGCTGGAGCTGGTTAGAGAGGAGGAAGAGGAGGTGGGGAGCTGGTCACACCACCCGATGGAGGAGTACTGGAGGAGAGAGGAACGCCAAAACAAACCATCAATGTTATCAAAGCAATACTATTATCAATCAATACACTATTATGAAGCTAAAGTGAAACTAGGAATATGATAGTTAGAACTTCCATTATCTAAAACCAAATAAATCATTTAATATCAAACAGCAGAAAACCGTTCCAAAGAACGACGTAGTTATGTGACATAAGGTCAGGTTTCAGCTCTATATCGACAAAGCAAGTGCTGCCCTCACCTCATTAAAAACAAATGACTAGTGGACTCAGATTTTTTCTTTTATGACGTCCAGGTAAGTTTTAAGAAGCTAATGTTTCCTTCTCTCCAATTCACACATACATTTCAAATAAGTGGAATATATTAAGGACATAACAATCACGCAATAAACACAAATTAATCAAGTCTGTTCAAAAATAACCTGGGGCTGGCTTCTCTTGGGCTGCTTCTCGGCTGGCGTGTACCATGGGTCTCTGGGGAACCCCTGGAGGCCGAAGGAGTAGCTGTCTGTGTTCTTAGACAGCTTCAGACTCTGGGAGTCAACGGGACAGTTCGGGGACGCCGACCAATTCATCTTTAAATTGGACATTTTCTATTACAAGGGGGAAAAAATGTAAATAGGAATATGCAATTAGTTTAAAACAAAACGCCACAGCGACCTATAGGTTAATAATAAAAAAAATGTAAAAAAAAATCATTATAACTTAGATCAGGGTCCACCTTAGATTTGGTGATATCAGCCTCAGTATCCTCAGTATGTCAACGTAAAGTTATCAGTAAACTACTACATTTTCACCAATGGTCCTGGATGTGAAAAAATTACCACTAATTACATGGAATTCAGCAGGATTTATTTATTTTTAGGTAAAAACATTGCGTCTGGAGCTCATTGTAGTTGGCTCATTATGTGACTATAGTGTAGTAGTGCAATTAACAATATCATCATCTTATTTCTGTTCGCCTGTTTCCTCTAAAGTGACACCGACCGCTCGTGAACACATTCACGGACATTGTTTTAAATAAAACAGAACCTTTCATTAAATAGTAATCTTAGCCAAAGCTATATTTCTATCAAATCTTGTATTAGCTAGTAACGCTTTCACCACCTACGACCAAGCTAACATTATAGTGTGCTCGATGAGCAATGAAAAGTAGCGGCCTGGCATGGCGGCTAGCGTGAAGCTAATGCTAGCAAGGCTAACGTGAGCAAAAATACACAATAGGCAGATAGGAATTTGTTTAAAATTGACGTGGTAAAATGTGTAAAGATCAACTGAAGTTAGCTTTTCAGGCAGCAGCCGACTTTTAGAAAGGGTGGATCGGGTAAATGGCGTTTTCCCACCAAATCAACAGGGATGCGTTTTATCATTTTTGCTAACAAGGGGGATGCGATCCACCCTCACCCCCATCAAATCGGGCTACAATATTTAACAGAATATTAACATCAAGTTGATTCACTAAACACCAATAGTGCTACTAGGTAATAATGACAACTGTAAACAATGTATTGCAAAACACTGCAAACCAAAAAAATCAACAAGCGAGAGAAAAGCAGAAAAATAAACACACCGTTTTGCGGTCCACAGCACAAGCAGTCAATTTACCGGATTTTCCGGTGTGCGCTCAAATGATTCGTTCGTTTACGCCAACCAAGCACTGTCGCGACACGTGGCTGTACAAAATCGGGGAGGGAGGAGCGACATTTCAGCATAGAATGGTGGTCTGTGTTTGCCAGTAGTCTTACATTTCGTCTGAACTCATGCCACAACTTAGAAACAGGAATGGCAAGATCTAATGCTCGCCCGTGAGAACGATCCAAAATGCAATGTGATAGGTGTAGCGCCGCACCGCCATCACAGCACTGGGCTTTTCTGGGTTGGTTTAACGAACGCTACTATGTTAATTCCAACCAGTAGAGGCCACCGCGGAGTCATACAGTAAAATATATCGTCATTGGACAGAACATCAAGCATCTTTTTCTGAATGCATCTTCATTTCAGGTTATTGGCTATCGGATAAGATATAGCCTGCATTAGGTTTAGTTTTGCTACAGTCTGGAATAAAGGAAATGAACGAGGATGTTCAGTGTCAGGTAGAAACGGGTGGCAGGTTGCCTAGTGATACCAGGTTGTTTTACAGGATAATGTCAACTGAATCTGTAAAAATAAAAGCTCACTAATTCATTAATAAAAAATAAAATGCTGTTGTGCCATTCAGTTGCTAAGTTGCTGCATTATTAGGTAAATATTAAGTAAACGAACAGAAAGAGTAAAGAAATCCAGACAATTAGACTGAAGTTCCTAATGCATTTCTTCCCTCCAAAAAATGAAATACATTTGTTTCTAACAATATTTTTTGCTTGGTTTTGTGAAGATATTGTAATTGTATTAGTCTGATTTCTAGAACTAATATTTTAAACCACGTTCAATATATAAAGTTCTCCAATCCATCCATCCATTAACTTTACCGCTTATCCTGTACAGGGTCACGGGGGGGGGCTGGAGCCTATCCCAGCGGACACAGGGCGAGAGGCGGGGTACACCCTGGACAGGTCGCCAGTCTATCACAGGGCCGACATATAGGGACAGACACAACTCACACTCACATTCACACCTACGGGCAATTTAGAGTCACCAATTAACCTGCATGTTTTTGGACTGTGGGAGGAAACCAGAGTACCCGGAGGAAACCCACGCAAACACGGGGAGAACATGCAAACTCCACACAGAAACGCCCTTGGGTCAGGTGGGGATTGAACCCAGGACCTTCTTTCCTAACCAACCGTTTTTAATAGTGTCAGAATGAAACAGTCCAAACCTTGAGGTGACTCTAACATTCTACTGTCAATGAAGATGATTAACCATTTAAGTCTTCATTTCCTGCTCAGTTGTGTGTGTGCACCCCATTTCCCTGTCTGAGCGGAGCGAAGGACGAGATGACCCAGGAGGAGAGATATGTTTCCATGTCCTGAGACAGACTCTAACTCCAGACCCGCGCTGCTGTGAAAAAGACGGCCTAACGGGACCATGTCACCGGGGAGGTAGATAAAAACAGACGGACTGATGTGATACTACTAGAGACACACATTAATCAACACTAACAAGACAGAAATAGAAATGATGTGATAACGTGGTTCACACACTTGGACCAGTCCTGCTGTTTGCAGTGCTCTGATCACTACACTGTACACTGCCTGGCACGATGGATGGTTAACTGAAATACCTGCACTCACAGGCTGCACCACATTAGGAGTGAGCTTGTTGCACCACAGTAGGAGTGACCTTGTTGTACTACAGTAGGAGTGAGCTTGTTGCACTACAGTAGGAGTGAGCTTGTTGCACTACAGTGGGAGTGAGCTTGCTGCACTACAGTTGGAGTGTGCTTGTTGCACTAGTGGTAGTGAGCTTGCTGCACTACAGTAGGAGTGAGCTTGTTGCACTAGTGGGAGTGAGCTTGCTGCACTACAGTAGGAGTGACCCTGTTGTACTACAGTAGGAGTGAGCTTGTTGCACCACAGTAGGAGTGACCCTGTTGTACTACAGTAGGAGTGAGCTTGTTGTACTACAGTAGGAGTGAGCTTGTTGCATTACAGTAGGAGTGATCATGTTGCACCACAGTAGGAGTGAGCTTGTTGCACTACATTAGGAGTGAGCTTGCTGCACTACAGTAGGAGTGAGCTTGTTGCACTAGAGTAGGAGTTAGCTTGTTGCACCACATTAAGAGTGAGCTTGTTGCACTACAGTAGGAGTGATCTTGTGAAAGTGGTCGATAGAAGGGCGATTTCAGGGCTCGCAGTGTTCTTTCAAGCTAATGAAAAGGAAGCACAGACTTATAGATGTCCTTTCAAAATAATATAGATATAGATATATCACTATAGCTATTTATATTAACAACACTTTGTATTTGTATCAGCGCAGATAACAAAAGGTGTGAAAAAAGACAACCATACATAATCCTTTGTAATCAGGTAATTATGACTGATCATAATTATTTTTATTAGACATCATACATAACTTTAGTTGAGAACAGAGCAAACACAAATATGAAAAAATAACATGCCCTATGAATATGTCAATGTTCATCTCTCTAAATGGACAGCCAGATTCTAACCCACTTTGAAAGCCCAGCCAACCGCAACTTCAGAACCTTGTCAGTTATAGTTTTTTTTTTTTATTGAAGAACAGTTCCTATACTTCTGGTAGTGGACACTAACTCAAGACTGTTTGCTGTTACGTGTTCGTTGGAGCTTGTTAGGGATTTCTTAAGTCAGTCTGTAACTAATTGTTGAATGAACAACATGAAGGAAAAGACATCAAGACCGCGAGCGTTTGCTTGAGTCTGGATGGAGACTCACAGGGGCGGGGTTTGTATTTTTGGGACTGTTTCAAATGGTTCAGTTGTGAAGAACGTCAGCAGTTTGATCCGAGCTAACAAAAAGCAGGAAAGTGGTTGACGTTTGTATCCCTCCTGTTGTGAAGCCATAGAGGTCCTTGTATTGTGTGTGTGTCGGAAAGACAGAAGCAGAGAAAAGGCGTTAGTATTAGCTAAGCGTCATTATGTCTCCAAGGGTTACTAGGGATAGAAGTTAGTTATGTGTGTACTGTGTGTCAGACCAATCCCTTCAACCCATTCTAACAGGTTCTCAGAAACCACACAAGCAACAACAAGGACAGAGACAAACAACCCTTTCCCTTTCTTAACAACTCCTCTAATTGTCAGATCAAATGCTCTGTAGTGTCCTAGTACTCAAACAAGCAAGCCGACAGCGTTCCGTGAAAGAAGGGTTCGGTCGCCACGGAGAAATTGAATTTATGGTTGGACTGATTAACAAACAGAGGACCCATTGGTCAGTCAGTCAGCCATCCAGTAGAAGGGCATAGCAAGATGGTGAAAGAACATGAAGTTCAAACCACAAACCACCTCTCACTCTTGACATATAAAATAAATGAAACAGAAGATGGCTATCTGGAGCACTAAGGAGTGAAAAAGCCAATAGACATTTGACATGTTTTAAGAGTTTCTGTTTTTTTTAAGTGCTTCATACTGGCTCTTTGAAATAAGGACAACCCCCAGCACTATCAACATCCTCTTCATTGCTCCTTTTACTGATGAGTCCTTTCAATAGAGAAGCCTGGCTGGTATGGCTCTTATCATAACGCTAGTCCTACAAGCTGCTCTTAGCACTCCTACCCCCCTCTTCCTCCTCCTCGATGATCTCTTCCCTCCAGAGGTCAAGCAGAGGGCGGAGTCAGAGGGGGACGGTCTCCTCCTTTAAGACTTCCTTTGCTCCCAGTGGTAATAGTGCTCCTGTCCTTCTCTACATAGGACAGCACCCCCTGGTGGTTGGGGACTGGAACTGTCCCCCCTTGTCCCCCGGGTAGCACACTCCCACCCCGGTCCCTGGTCTCAGGTTAGGGGCTGGGAGCGGATGCTAAGGCTTGGTGCTGCCCTGGCTATCCGGGTCCGTCCCGGAAGAGCTGGTGTCTGAGTCGGAGTCTCCGTCGTCGGCAGCGCTCGCCGGACACTTCTCCCTCACCCTGCGCTGAGTGGCAGCCAGCCGCGCCAGCAGACCCTGGTAGTCATAACGACCACGTTTCTCACCAAACGGGTCCTGGAGAGGGAGAGACAGGGAGCGGTGACCGAGGGGAGAGAGGCAGAAGACAGGTAGAGGAGAAGAGAGAAAAGAGGTGAAAGAGAGAGAGAGAGAGAGAGAGGAGGGATGTAAGAGGACGGGAGACGGCTAGGGGAACGAGAGAAGAGCACAGATAGCGAGGAGGAGAGAATGAGCAGTGTGTGTGTGTGTGTGTGTGTGTGTGTGTGTGTGTGTGTGTGTGTGTGTAGTGTTCCCGTCACCTGCATGTTCTGTCCCTGAAGGTGGAGTCTGTCCTTACACACACCCAGGTAGAAATCATAGTACTCCAGAAAAGACTTCTCCATCACACTCCTGAAAACACAGGAACCACACACGCCTTAGAATATGGCTCTCAGGAAAACACACACCTCAAACGTGTTCTACTCCCCCAAAAATATCACTTTGATTATTTTACTCCCTCTCCAAAGGTCAATATATCACCAAAGACAGCGGCCATGCTGTAAACACAGAGCTTGACCTCTGAGTTAACCCCTGCAGTGACCTTTGAGGCGACAGGGGACAGGCACCTACTCACTCCAAACACGCTCCCTACGGGCTCATTACTCCCAGGGAGGTTTGATCAAACTACCCACTCATTTCCTGCTCTAGGCTGTGGGTGCAAGGCCTCTACTCACCCCAGAGCCTCTGGGCAAGGCACTTTGCCCTCCAGCATGTCGCAGACGGCAACCCTCATGGTCTCATGGCGGATACACTCGTTGTAGTTCTTACTGTCGCCCGGGTGACGCTCCTGGAAAGGGGCGTAGCTAATGGTTAGTTAAGTCTGATTGGATGTTGAAAACAAAGGCAATCTATATAATGACATGACAACTGACATCACAAGGCCTCGTCACCATAGGAACACCGTGTCCGCTGTATTAGTATCCGTAGCAACGCTACACTCTCACACACAGCATTTGAATATGTAAGCAGTGTCATAATTAAGTCGTTATTGTAAACTTCATAATAAAGCCATCAGTAAAACATTGTCAAACCAGAGTAAGCTATCCCACTTTAACCACCAACATTTTGTGAATTTAATAAGTGATACGCATTCTAACAGTTAATCATTTTTATCTTTCAAACACTTTTCGATTTCTCCACTGATGTAATCCTACCAGTTTTTCATTTAAACTACATTTTCCAGCTGTACAGAGCTGTGAGCTGGAGTATAGTGAATAGGAGGTGCACTGTGGGTGTGTAGTTGTGGCCCACCTGTTCGAAGCCTGGCTCGTTGTGGTAGGGGTTCTCTGTCATCAGAGACTGGATGGAGATCAGAACCGAGGAGATGCTCTGGGCCGGACTCCACGCCGGACCGGTCCACGTTCTACACATACACACACACACACACACACACACACACACACACATTATAGATACATGCCTAAGTGTGTTGGGGGGGTGGGGGTGGGGGGGTGGGGGAGGCTTAGCAGGGATAGGAAATGAAAAAACAAATAGAAAACAAACAAAAAAAACGAATAGTGCACAATGAGCGTTGTATGATTGCCACCGGCCTGTAGGATAGGGGTTTTGGGGACCACTGACGCACTCAGAGGACAGAGGAGTAGGGGTGATAAACACTGTTTACTGAGAGGTTAACATAATGCCACACACACACACTATCCAAACAACAACAAGCAGCATCTTCTTTGCTGCTTATGCAATATGCCACTGATCAACAGAACTTATTAAAAAGAACAAAGCTGTAGGACTGTCCCTGTCACTAACATCAACTAGGCACGCTGTTCTTCATAAATGACCAAGAAATCATGTGGACTGGCTGTCACCTTCAGGACCAACAGAAGATATGGAGATTTACCAAGATAAAGGACGAGGCCTGTAGAGGCCTGTACAGGACGGCAAGGTCAATTCTGGAAAATGTATGTAAATATATCCAATGTAGTGAAACACTGGGTAGGTCCCACACACCTTAACACGGAGACACACCTTAACACGGAGACACACCTTAACACGGAGACACACCTTAACACGGAGACACACCTTAACACGGAGACACACCTTATCACGGAGACACACCTTAACACGAAGACACACCTTAACACGGAGACACACCTTAACACGGAGACACACCTTAACACGGAGACACACTTTAACACGGAGACACACCTTAACACTGAGACACACCTTAACACGAAGACACACCTTAACACGGAGACACACCTTAACGTTGTCCACTTACCCCAGGATGCTGAGGCACACCTTGCCGTTGCGGTAGAAGTTGGGGTTGAAGCGGACGGTGTTGTGTCCGGTGGTGATCAGCTTCACCCTAGGAGGGTGGATGGGGTAGTCGGGGGGGCAGCGGAACAGGAAGAGGAAGAAGCCCCCCTCGTACGGGGTGTCAAACGGACCCGTGATCAGAGCATGGATCTGTAAAGGAAACGACAAAGAGAAAGAAAGAAGAAAACAGATTACTTCCTCCAAGACTCTGCCTTGTTCATATTTAAAAAGTGTGTGTGTGTGTGTGCGCGTATGTGTGTGCGCATATATAGTTTGATCATGTTGTGGGGGTTTGGCTGTCAGAGTGTGTGTGTGTGTGTGTGTGTGTGTGTGTGTGTTGTCACCTTCGTCATGTCGTGGGGGTCCGGAACCACAAACATCCCTGGAGGGGGCTCTTTGTAGATGGACATGATATCCCTGAAGGAAGGGAGAGATGGTAATAGAAGAGAGAGATTAGCCCGTGTAACTTATAGGCATACATATATTACCTTACCTAACAGAGGGTTCCTGTGAATACATTTGATCATAATCGTGATTTTTCTCTGCCTTTCCATTCTTTCAAATCCACATCAGATGAATGTCAGGGTTACGTGCAATATGATAACAGACACTTGGAGAAAAGGGCCCTTAAATTAGAGTTGTTTAAAGAGTTTTGTACCCTTTTCATAACAACAACAATTACCCACTTAACAGCACACAATTTTGACTTATTTTTTTTGTACCTCTTGATTCTCAGAATGCATTGCTGGGACGCTTTCTCGTTGTCCCAGTCAGTACTTAGCGTTGGATCCCAGGACGTGGCGTGTATCTGGGACAGGAGGCCCGCACCAGCTACCCCTAGTCCGATTCCGCCGCTTGGGAGAGCGGCGGACGCAGGAACATTAGGACCCACATGCACAAGCGGGGCCACCAGGCCGACCACACTGTTCCCAAACCCGACAGTCCCGACTGCTGGGGTAGCTGCGACAGTAGAACCGGGGATCAGCACGGCGAGGCCAGTTTCTGCGGGCGCAGCGAGAGGCGGCGAGGAAGGGTGAGCAGCGCTCGCTGTTGAGTGCCCTGGCAGGGAATTACCCAAACTCGGTAACAACGGAGCACCATTATTTTGGCTTGTAACACCTAAACCAATCGCACCGTTCGTTCCTTCCCCGACACTGTCTGCCATAATCAACACGCTACGTCAGCCGTATCTGATATCGCTGTTCGCGGATGTTTTTCGTTAGCAAGGCTAGCCAGCAAGCTAACGTTATTGCCTGACAGCTGTCGATACGGTAGCGTTAGCTTCCCTGTCAAGTTTGTCCTCAAGAAGTCAGAAGAGACAGAGAAGAGGGGAGAAATGTTCCCCAGACATTGTATCTAGCTTAACGTTAGCTGACTTTAACCCTGGTTTTAAAATAAGTTCTAACCTTGTAGCTGTTAAGTTAGCTGTTATTCAACAATAAAGAAGTTTAGCACCACAAAACGAGTAATAGCCTACATATTTTGCGATCTTTTTTCCTTCCAATCACCGAGGTGTAGCTTGCGTTTAACGCGTTGTTGTTCAGTATTTTTCCTGTAGCACTTCCTTCTCGAAGCAGTGCTAATTTGCGCGTGCCATCTAGTGGCTCTTTAGAGGCAAAGCATTGGGCACGTCCAAGTTGATATTAACCTATAGTTAAACCAAACATATTTTGAAAACTAGATACTAATATACTTTGTTGTCACGTCAAACCGTATCCAAAATTAACAAGCGTTTTTGGACAAATATGAAACTTTAAGTGCCTGTGGTGCTCTGCTAGTACTACGAATGATACCTTCCTAGAAACTTCCGTGTCACTATAAACTTTTTAGTAGAATGTAAGAGAAAATAAGGACATTTCTTATTTAGCTGTTTACAACAATAAAACATATTTAAACGTTCCTGACA
>JAPMUY010007768.1:42500-58292 GCA_026901105.3 Galaxias olidus | reverse complement strand
AATCGGGGAACGAGAAAGGAGAGAAGAAGAGGAAGAAAAAGGCCTCTCTGGGCATGCCCCTGAGTCCAACGATATGGGGACATATGCAGGTGAGCTTGATAATGCCTTTCATTCATGGATAGATTCTTTAGCGTTATCCTGGGTTAAATGCATTATCTTGTTAAAAGAGTTTATTCAGTTGCATTTTATACATTATTTTATTTATATTTTTTAGAAAATGAATGGCTCTCCGTTGAAAGTGAAGAATTCGGGAACACCACAGAAAGGAGAAGGGAAAGGCTCCAGCAAAAAGCCAGGGGACAAAAGCAAGAAGAGCTCCAAAAAGGATGGGAAGGCCGGTGCGAAAAGCCCCAAAATGAAGCAGATGACCCTCCTTCACCTGGCCAAGAGCAAACCTGCTGGAAGCCCCAAGAAGAGGGTCCGCAGCACGGGCCCAGGCACGCCTAAGCTGGGCAAACCCCTTCCCCCCATGGCCCTCCACCTGCTCCGCTACTACAAGGAGCACAAGGGCAAAGAGGACAAGAAGAACGCCCTGTCCTCCCTCATCTCCAAGGCGGCCAAGGCGCTGTCGCCAGACGACCGCAGCCGCCTGCCTGAGGAGCTCCGAGACCTGGTGGCCAAGCGCTGGGAGCTGCTGGAGCAGAAGAAGCGCTGGGCGGCCATGAGTGAGGAGGAGAAGCAGGACGTGATGAGGAAGAAGCGCGAGGAGATCAAGGAGAAGCTGCGGGAGAAGGCCAAGGAGCGGCGCGAGAAGGAGCTGCTGGTGCGCCGCGAGCAGCAGCGGCGCTACGAGGACCAGGAGCTCGAGGGCAAAGCCCTGCCCGCCTTCAGGCTGGTGGACATGCCCGAGGGGCTGCCCAACACCTTGTTCGGCGACGTGGCCATGCTGGCCGACTTCCTCAACTGCTACGCGGGGCTGCTGATGCCCGACGACCAGTACCCCATCACGGCCTCGGCCCTGATGGAAGCCCTGGCCGGGGACAAGGCCGGATTCCTCTACCTCAACCGCGTGCTGGTGGTCCTCCTCCAGACGCTGCTCCAGGACGAGCTGGCCGAGGGCTACAGCGAGCTGGACGTGCCGCTCTCCGAGATCCCCCTGACCATGCACTCGGTGTCGGAGCTGGTGCGGCTGTGCCTGCGCCCGTGCGACGCCCACGGCGAGAGCGGCAAGGGCTCGGACGACTGGGGGCTGGGCGGCTTCGACGTGGTCACCAGCGAGTTCCTGGAGAAGCTGGAGACGGTGGAGGTGTTTGAGCTGGCGCCGCCGGAGAAGCTCAGCCTGCTGGTGGCGCTGTGCCACCGCATCCTCATGACCTACTCGGTGGAGGACCACGTGGACGCCATGCAGCAGCGCTCGGCCGAGCTCTGGAAGGAGCGGCTGGCCACGCTCAAGGAGGTCAACGACCGCAAGCGGGCGGAGAAGCAGCGCCGCAAGGAGCAGATGGAGGTGAAGGCCGAGGGGGGCGCCGCCGCCACCACGCCAGGATCAAAGGCGGACAAGAAGAAAGAGGGGAGCGCCAAGAAGGAGGTGAAGAAGGAGTTGAAGGTGGAGCTCAAGAAGGAGGTGGAGGTGGAAGCGGAGGCGGAGGACATGATCAGCACGGTGAAGAGCAGGAGGCTGATGTCTATCCAGGCCAAGAAGGAGAAGGAGGAGATGGACAGGATGAACAAAGGTGAGACGCAGAGAGCGCTAACCGGTTAATGGGGTAAAACCACTTTAGCTGTTAGTGGGAGCGTATGGCTGTTATATTTTACTCGTGTAATGATTCGTCCATTCGTATGGTACTCCTTGCGATCTTTTTGGAACATTTTTGGGGCTGTTTTTGTCCGCAGAGCGCATGGAGAAAGAAGCCGAGGAGGAGCGCGTCCGCAAGCAGAAGGCCTCCGCAGAGAGGGCCTTCCAGGACGGCATCAGTAAAGCCAAGTTGGTCATAAGGAGAGTCCCCCTGGGCTCGGACCGAAACCACAACAGGTCAGAATGAACAGCAAGGCCCCTAGAAAGACAGCCAGGTTCAAGGGGATGTGTTTCACTTAGTAGGATCAACCAGCTACTCCATTGAGAAACACTTGTTCAGAAAGACGGGTCACAGTTTGGATTTCTGACTGCCACTCGTGTGCTTTGCAGGTACTGGCTGTTCTCTGACGTGGTGCCCGGCCTGTACATTGAGAAGGGCTGGGTGCACGACAGCATCGACTACTCTTACACCCTTCCCCCGGAGGAGAAGACTGCCGAGGAAGAAGAGGACGAGGAAGAAGCTGCTGAGGGTGAGTGCACTGCTGCGTTAAGTAACTGCGGCATACCAGGAAGTCGGTAACTTTTAGTGGGAGTGCTGGGAGCGGCCTACGCTGCAGCAACTCATCGTCTCAATAAATCATGCTCTGCTTTTGTTCTGTCAAAAACCTTTCCAACTATTGTGAGATCTGTGGAAGACTATAAACGTATTAGTGAAATCTTGAATACTAAGTTGTTGACACTTGTTTAGTAGTAGTGCATTCTGTACGTTCTGAAGATTTGATATTTTCTAGATATCTTTGCAGTTACCCCTAACATAAATAACATACTGCCTTAGTTAAAACACATTCATTTTAATTACAACAGATCCTTGATATATATTCTTGTCTGTATTGCAGGAGTGGAGAAAGAGGAAGAGGGCAGCATTGATGGCGTCATGAGCGAGGGAGCCCAGCAGGGGGCAGCAGTGGACGTCTGTATGGAGACCACTGTGCCCAAGCAAGGCCAGAACCTCTGGTGAGAAGTTCAAACCAACAACCACAGCAAAAATACATTATTTTTTTATATGGAATATACACATATGGTTTCATTCCATGCCAATGCTAGTAAGGAAATTAATACATCTCTATGTGTAAGTTGTAACTGTTACATTTCTGGCCATAATGGCCTTATTGAATTGGTAGTTGCGTGATGTCATGTTTTGATTGGAGGATTTTTATTTTATTCTTTCATGAACATGCTGTGCATCACTACCTCTGTCAATTGTAATCATTTCCTTTGTTTACTGTCCCAGGTCTATCTGCGATTCACCAGCAGACTTTGACGAGCTCGTTGAGAACCTCCACGCCCAGGGGGCCAGAGAGAGTGAGCTGAAGGCCAAGCTGCAGATCAGGTTAGCCACTCAAAAACCCATACAGACGACACAAGCAGCTCTATCGTCGCATACACATACACTGCCAACGTACAGCTGTACCGCCCAGAGCACTCAAATTATTCACATTCATTCCCATCTATTGGTGGAGTAAATCAATCAGTCTAATATAGCTCTACATTGTCTCAGTCCCGTCCCAATAATACGGCTATTGTAAGTACAATGCATGTTATAAGGTACGTGTAAAAGCTATGGAAAGAAAATATCAAAGGTCTTTTAAATCGTCTAATTATGAAAACAGGTACCAGGACGTCCTTCACTCGATCCACCTGAGCCGCAAGGCCCGGACCGGGCTGAGGATCTGCGACGGCCACCAGGAGCTGCTCAAGTACCTCCGCAGCGACATGCTGGAGGTGTCCTCGCGCCTGCACAAGGGGGGCCTCGGTTACCTGGACAACAACTCCGCCTTCGAGAAGAAGGTCTGTGTGCACTTCATCCCTGGCTTCATGTCCAAGTTGGCTAACCATAACCCTTAATGTACAAGTTAGCTGACCATAACCCTTTATGTCCACGTTAGCTAACCATAACCCTATAGGTTCACGTTAGCTGACCATAACCCTTTATGTCCACGTTAGCTAACCATAACCCTTTATGTTCACGTTAACTAACCCTAACCCTGCATGTCCAAGTTAGCTAACCATAACCCTTTATGTCAACGTTGAACTGTATATGAATAAAAGGGAACTGATGGCGGTAAAAGAGAAGAATAGCTAATGACTGAATATTTTTACGTGATTGTGTTACGTGATTTATTGGTCAGTAAGAATACTTGGAGTGACTGGTCTGTGTTGGTCCGTGCCACAGGTGCGCGACATGGAGTCGCTGAAGGACTTTGGCGAGTGGATCATCACCATCCAGGACTGTGTGATCAAGAAGTTCCTGCAGGGCTTCATGGCCCCCAAGCAGAAGAAGAAGAAGAAGCAGACTGGGGAGGAGAGCAGCAGCAGCAGCAGCAAGGTGGAGGAGGTGGACGAGGAGAAGAAACTAGCAGAGGAGGCCAGGGTGAGACTGATGGTTTCATTACAATCATTTAATGTTATTATGATGATGATGATGATGACGATGGATATGTGCATTTTGGGTGACTTTGACTGGCAGAGAAAGACAAGGTGATGGAATTTTATTTTGAATAAAGGCGTTAAACTATGCATATACAAATATTAAAAACAATTTATACATTTCTTGGTTCACACTTAAACAGTTAACTTTAGTCGTGACTCAGTTCAATAGAGACTCCTCAGAACTTTGTCTTCCTCTTGGAGCTGGAGTGACGCCCCTCTGCCTTTTCCAGGTGGCCACGGCGGTAGAGAAGTGGAAGACGGCGATCCGGGAGGCGCAGACGTTCTCCCGCATGCACGTTCTCCTGGGCATGCTCGACGCCTGCATCAAGTGGGACATGTCTGCCGAGAACGCCCGCTGCAAAGTCTGCCGCAAGAAAGGTGGGACGGTGTCTGTAGTCAATTCCCATCTGTGTCCCCATCTGTGTGTTTGGCTAACTTCTACTCGTGCGTGCGTGCGTGCGTGCGTGCGTGTGTGTGGGGCTAACTACTACTTGGCTAATGTGCGAGACAGTTCCTAACCTTTGTATGTCTGCGTATAGTTACCCTGCATGTCCCCTCCTCCCTTCCTTAAACCCGATGACCTTTGCTCCCTCCAGGGTTGAGGGTGGCCCCAGACGTTCTCCTCCTGAAGGAGGTCAGCCCCACGCAGAGGACAAGTGGAGAGCAGTGTAGTGTCAGACTGGTCCGCATGCAGTCCTTACTGCCTCAGAGCCCCACTACAGGTGAACCTCTAGCAGGGATAGGCTCAGGATCAGGATGAACCTGTAACAAGGCCTCCTGAATTGTGACTGTGGTCATCATAAAAGCTAAAGACATGTCTGTTAAAAATAAAAGGTTGAAGATCAGAATTGCATTTTTGATGTGGACCCCCTCAGAGGACGAACGTAAAATACAAAAGGCTAGAGTAGAGAATTGAAGATGATAACGTAAATAGTGTAAGACCAGGGTCTCCCAAAACTACATGACAAATTGTTCACAAGCTTGTCGTCGGGGACAACGACACAACTTTGGGTCCCTTTCGTGACCAACCCAAAAACCTCACACAATTTAATGGCTGCTCGGCTTCCATTGAGTCCTGTAAGTCATCTCTGTTCAGCTCACTGTAATTCTTTGGGTTAGCCTGGGCCCCTTACTGACGACAACGCCTACATGATCTCGGGTAATGCACCGAGTGTCCCACCCCACCCCCACCCCCTCTAGTAAGATCTGAGGGCCAGCTGTCTGTGTAAGAAGAGCCCCTCGCCAATGGCCCCCTTCACAGTAAAGGCACCCGGCGGGTAAAATGTCCTGCGGCTCAAGCGCTTATCGGCGGCCTGGGATCAAACTACACGCCCCCTGCTTCAGAACTCCATTACCCATCTGCATCTTTCCGAATTAGTTTGTGTCCCACAACAAAGAGATTTGAGGGAAGTCTGTTGGAAACCTGACCCCCCGGTAAACCGCCCCGCCAGCCCCTTTTTCACCGCTTTTTGGTGGCACCTGTCGCTGTCTTCACTAACCGTAGTGGCAGGGTGAAGCCTAGCCGTTCTACTCTGTCACGGAGTTTTGTTCTCCGACGCAGTAAAGAAGTCTGTAACGTCGTGGTGCTACACCAGCACCAACTACGTCTGCCTCCACACTCCTTCACTCCTCCACTCTTGACCTGGTAACCGATCTTCTCCCCCCCCCCCTCCCCCCATCTCTAGGTGAGGACGACAAGCTGATCCTGTGCGACGAGTGCAACAAGGCCTTCCACCTGTTCTGTCTGCGGCCGGCGCTGTACCGCATCCCCCCGGGGGAGTGGCTGTGTCCGGCCTGCCAGCCTGCCGTGGCCCGCCGCTTCTCCAGGGACAGGTCAGACAGCACCCTCTTACTGTGTATCCCTCGGGCATATTAGGAAAGAAAAAGGCACTACCTTTTTTTTTATTTGGTTGGACACAACACTCACAAAGTATCACTAAAGAGAATAATTATTATTAATCAATATTGTAATAATAATTTAATCAACATTTCTGTCCTCCTGAACTCTATGGTTTTAAGGGAAGAGGGTCCTGTGCATTTTGCTACAAAACACACAAGCTAGTATGAATGAAGCCCTTCCCCAGTGAGCTTACGATATATAATCGGCTCTTTTCAACTTTTCTTAAATCGCTTTCTTATTCTCCGGATGGCTTTTTGTGTTCTCCCTGCGTCGCCGCTAACGCCTCTCCATCGACAGGAACTACAACGAGGACACGGATGACGAGGAGGACGAGGAAGACTCCGAGGAAGAGGAGGAGGATTCTGAAGAAGAAGACGAGGAGGAGGAGAGCGAGTACAAGGCCATGGGCCACAGCTGTGAGTACAAAGAGGGAAGGGGAAAAAAGGAGCCGTTTTGGTGCGACGCGTGTGTCGGGACAATCAGAAACCCTCTGAATGATGGGAGGCGATGCCGACCGGCTGGGAACGCCAGGAATCCCCCCCCCCCCACGAGGAACGTCAGCCCTGTGTATCTTCATGTCTCTGGCCGGCCCATTGTCTGGGCCCTGGTTGTTGCAGTGGGTGTCGGGCGGGCTCTTTGATGTCGCCAGCCCTCTCCTCCTGGCTGTGCTGAGTGTATGTGGCAGGGTGATCCTCTGTGGGTTTAGCACCGGCCTGACAGGCGAGCTGGTCAAAGCCGTGTTGTGTTTGGTGAGAGGAGAACTCTGAAAGGCCTCTGTGGTTAATCCCCCCCCCCCTCCTCCAGGCTGGTGGACAAGAGACACACATTTCTTTTTGCCCTGTTCTGCTGACAATAGGTGTTTTCCTCAGGCCTTTTTTAGGTCACTGAACGTGGCCCTGAATAACATGTTGTGTTGGGCCTTGTAGACACAGTAGTCCAGACAGAAATGTTTCATTTATTATGTTTTAAAATAATATATTACTGCCACAACTGACTCCTCGTCATCTCCAGGACTGCATATTTGTCATATTTGGTCTTTAGAGAAAATCTACAGGGAGCGTTTACATCTATTCTTCCATCTATGTCCTGTCCAGAGATTGCTCTCATTCTCACTCTCACGCTCACTCACACACGCAAAAAGAATGCAGTAATCGCAGTAGATTTCCCCCGTTCCTTCGTGACATAGCATAGAAACGGTTCTGGTCTATTGGGCTGCATCTGCATGTTTCGCCATTTTGTCGTTGAAGTAATTTCGTTATCGATGCCCAATCTCCCCCCCCCCCCCCCCTAACCTGTGCGCGTTACTCAACAGTGAGACCAAGAAAGAAGAACAAGCAGTCGTCTCGCTCCAAAGGCTCCAGTAAGAGTGGATCAAAGAAGCACTCTCCCCCTAGTGGTCGGAGTACCAAACAGAGGGCAGCGTCCAGCAACCTTGTCGACATTGATGAGCTGGTGAGCGCCGCGCACACACACACACACACACACACACACACACACACACACACACACTATTACAGAAGCCCTCACACCTACGTGTAAGGCTAGCAACTGTTGGTTTCTAACTTAAGATATTTTTTATGAAATAAAAAAGGTTTTCCTGGTTTTGTTCAGAGACTGGTGAGGTAAGGATCGTTTCTGTTCGGATTTCACTGAACGCTAACCCCTGTGTGTGTGCGCGCTGTGTTCCTGCAGGTGCGTCAGAGCTCCAGGACAGGCGTCCGTAAGCAGGTGCTGGAGCTGGAGAGGTGTGAAGACATCCTCCAGAAGCTGGTCAAGTACCGCTTCAGCTGGCCATTCAGGTGAGCTGGATTCTTGAATAAAGCGTTGTGCCTATGACTTTGCTTCTCTGTGATAATGAACACCAAAGCATGTTAAATTGCTGCGAGACGAGTTTGTATCGCGGCAACCGGATTGATAAATTACAAAGCTTAAGTTTTTCTATTACGGGTGCAGGAGAAGTGTTTAAGAATGCAAGTGTTCTACTCATCTTAATAGGAGTATTAAGGGAAGCAGGGTTTAATGCTGGCTTCTCCCCTAGAGATCTCATCAACCTAACTGCACTTGTATAATATGTGTGTGTTCTTGCAGAGAGCCCGTATCCCCAGACGAGGCGGAGGACTACCAGGACATCATCTCCAACCCCATGGACTTCCAGACCATGCAGGCCAAGTTCACGGCGGGCCAGTACCGCCACGCCCAGGACTTCCTGGAGGACGTGAAGCTGGTGTTCGCCAACGCCGAGGAGTACAACCAGCAGGGCAGCTCGGTGCTCGCCGCCATGGAGAAGACGGAGCAGACCTTCACCGACCTCCTCCACAAGCTGCTGCCCGGCCTCAGCTACCTCCGACGGCGCCCACGCAAGCGCCTCAGCCAGGCGCCGGCCCCCTCCGAGGACGACGAAGAAGAGGAAGAGGAAGAGGTGGAGGAGGATGAAGAAGAAGAAGAAGAAGAAGTGGTGGTGGTGAAGGGGAGCAAGATGCAGAACGGCAAGTCGAGTAGGTCCAGGAAAGCAGCTGTCGCTCGGGGGAGAAAAAGCAGGCAGAGAAAAGGACGAGGCGAGGAGGAGGAGGAAGACGAGGAAGAGAGCGAAAGCGAGGAGGAGGAGGAAGTGCGGAGAAAGAGCAAGAGGGCGAGCGCCACCTCCGGCAGGAGGGATTACAGGGAGCAGGAGAGCGACAGCGAGCGCGACAGCAGGAGAACTGGGCAGAGGGGGAGGCGGGGAGGCGGAGGCCGAGGAGGTGCCAGCAGTGATGAGGACAAACCCCGCCAGCGACATTCCAAGAGGCAAAAACGATCGTCGTGAGGTCTCCAGTGCTTTTTTTTTTGAGACGTCGTTATGAATTTGCGACCACCCTCCCTCTCTTTTTCTGTTCTTTAAAAAAAAAAAAAAAATGAGGCCCACCCTCTTTTTCCCATTACAGGGCAAACGAGACACAACTTTCAGGCAGTCTTTTGTTGTCTCTTTTATGTTTATATTTTGGAGAAGAAAAAAAAAAAAACACAATAGAACACTGATTTATATTTGTATCACATTTAATATTAGGGGAATTATTTTCAACCGGAAAGAAATTTGAAATAAAAAAGGAATAAACAAAGAATACATTTGAGATGTTTGAGTATTGACAAGAGCTCTTTAAAGGCTTTAATCAGAATCTGTTGCTCCTCACCCTGTTGATCCTGTGATTTTGGCTTTGGGTGCGATGAGAGCAAAGCTGCTCCGGCAGGTAAACCAAGCTGCCCTCATGACCTTTTAGCCTCGGTTTGTTTTTATATGTGCTACACTGACCTCTTAGAAACACCAGCTTATACTACAGTGTTAGACCAGAGGTCTGGCTTCTCACTCAGGCTCTGCACTCACACACTCTCACACACACACACACATACACACATACCCACACACACACACACAAAGCTATCGCAACCCAGGTATTGAAAAAGAATCCTACTTAACACATCATCCACCTCTTGTCTTTCACAATGTAGCTCCTCCTGGTGTGTATATATTTGTCGTTCGAAGATATTTGTTGCTCGATCCTTCTCCTCCTTGCCTTAGAAGATCCAGGTTTTGGAGGAACCCAAGATGGCGGACGCGTCTGTTTTACTTCTGATGTTTCTGTTCTGCCTTGGCAGCACATTCAAACCCATTCCTTGTTCAGAGACTCCCAAACCTAACCCTCTACCACGGCCCTCCATGATCAATTACTCCGCTCGTTAGTACTTTTTATTTTGTTTGTTTTCTACACCGATGACAGAAAAAAAAGCGATACAGGGTTCTATTGGTGTCTTGAGTATGTTATTTACAGTGTATAAATAACTGTTTTGGAAATGGGCATTTTGAAGTTTTTGAACTTTGCACATTTAGATTTTGGCATTTTAGGCTTCATACCACTCGCTTCTTTTAAACTGAAAGGAAGGTCCGATTCTGTTTTTTGCGGAGATTCCTTTGGTCAGATTTTGGCGAAGCCATCTGAAGTGTTGTTTGGATGGCTATATCCCGTCATCCACACTAGGTGGCGCTGTATCCCTGCACTTACAATCATTTGATTGTGTGGAATAAGCATTGGGTCTCCTAAGTGAAAATATATATTTTTTTGTCTTTTTATTTTTCCTAGACAATGTTGTACAGGAAGGTTCTAAGCGTGTGTGTGTGTTCTAACACTCTTACCTTTACTGTTCTTTGGGTGCCCCGTAGGCTGCTTACAGCCGATGTAAAGATTACAGCTGCATAGCCAGTGATAGGTATGTCTTATTAATACATCTGTATTATTTTTGCACTGTGCTGTTCCTTGGTGGCTTTTTGTTGCACTGGCATCATTGAACCCTCTTCTAAGAATTCACATTTAATTTCAGTCGGCTTTAATGTTTGGACAGTTATAAAAAGTGCTTTTATTTTTTATTTGTCATTCAACTTCACCTGATATTTTTTTTTAAATCAAGCTCAACAATCACTCTGATGGAGATACTTGCTTGTAAAGCTAATCTGAAAACAAACAAATTTGACGTCTCCTTTAAGAAATTACCAGACTGTTGTGTATACATTTTGTTCTTTTGGATTCTGGAGACAACGTCTTTCACCATTCTTTTTATATTTATAGTTTCTGAATAATATTTTTTTTTTTTGGCGGGGCTGGACAGGTTTGGGGTGGTTTTGGTTTTGTAAGGAGCTTTTCAATAAATAATATGAATAAAGAGTGTAGTTTACCCCTGACCCTCAGTGCTGAGGTGTATAGTGTACCATGCCCACCCATTTGCCACTGCCAACAGTTAAATTGTGATAGATATTTGACAAACTGGAGGAGTTAGTCATGAGACCGCAGAATGATATGTGGTGATTTCCTTTACTTTTTAATAAAAATGGTATACAATTGTCTTGTTTTCATTTATGTATTTTATCTGAATAATTATTGTAAGAAAGGGAGAAACAGGAACTAAGGTTGTAAATGTGGGCTAGTTACTGCAGCAACTATATGACCAAGCTGCCTTTGTTGCAATAGTTCTTTACTCTTTTCTTTCTGCTTAAATTATTTATATCCACATTTAATGAGGCAACAGCGTTCTACCATATTGACTTTTGTCTAAATGGATTTTGAAATCTGAGTCTATTAGAAAAGGTACTCTGACAATGATGGGGAAAAACTGCAGCAGACACGATGTTGTTATTTTGTTAGCCATTGTAAACTCTACTGTGCTACTACGTGTTTTTACACTGCAGCTTCAACAAGCAGCAGGTGCGTTCTGTCGCTGCAACAGCAGCAAACGCTGGCCACGCGTGCCGAGTAACCTCTGAACCCTTGGCTTGTGCCAATTAGCGACAGGAAAGCAAAGGAGTAGATGTATACAGTCCAGAGAAGCAGAGGAGGTTATGGAATACTGTATGTAGAAAGAAATCTTGCAACGTGCCATATGTGACTGAGCAAGAGGACGCTCTCCAGCTGTGTTCAAGGCATTACACTACACACTCTTTTTTTAACAGGCTGCAAGGGCAACTTGGTTTAGAATTGAAGAACAACTGTTTACATTCTAGTTTTTGTATTTCTATGATGGCGAGTGACGGCAGTGCGGCCTTGCAAATATTGACCCACGACTGAGCCAAAGTCCCGCTGCCCAGTGCAATTGACAAACCAACGTTTCACAAGGAAGCGGTGTGTTGTGTTACGGAACAACATGGCCCTTGTGTCTCGTTTGTGTCATTGAACTTTGTGAGGGGTGGAACCTGCAGTGGTTGTCCCGTTGGACAAACCCTCTCTTGTCTTTGTAGTCCCAGACTCCCAGTATGGTCTTGGTTACAATGTAAGTTGATAAGCAAGCTTCCCGAAAGCATGGCATCCATGTGGACTGTAGCTTTGCAGTGGCAAGCGCCTTTGAGTGTTGTTACATTGTAATTGACCTTGATATTTTTTGCTTCACTGTCAGAGCTAGTGATGTGGATTTGTAAATAATCCACCTCTGACAAATAGCAATATAAGTGCAGGTAGAAATAGGTTGTGTGTATATTTATGTGTTTGTGTGTATTGTATATTATACATATTGTCCAAATATACTCCAAATAAGGCCAGAACGGTGATGTACTGCCTAGCAACCTTGTTAAACTACCTCACAAAATCAAAAGAAAACTATGTGACCTTATACATAGTGAAACCCAAATTTGTATGACCACAGCAACCAGATGCTCCAAATGTCTCTCTTTAACTCGCTTCCATTCAACGCAAGAGTGAGTGATTATAAATGTATTATTCACAGAACAGAGCTCACTACCCCACCCCTTCGCTCCTATCCCAATTTCTCCACTGAAGTGAGTCCTCATCCTTTGATGATCAAAACCACAGTGAAAAAAAAAGAGAGAAACAGAGAGCGAGAGAGAGAGCGAGGGAGAGAGAGAAAACTGGGTGAAAGCAGAAATAACCGAGTTCTGAGGCTTACGTCCCTGTGAGGCTGAGGGTTCATCCCCCAGGGAGCCGTTCTCCTCTGAAACGCCGTCAGAATCGTCTCTTAGCTCCTCCGCGGCGCGGACTGCAAAGCACCACCGGCAGCACTTACACATCACTGCTATCCCCTGCTGCTCCCAACGCGGCCGTCGGTCACTTCTTTGACGTAGCACGGTATTAGACAGACCCATATGGTCGCTGGAGTTGGTCGATGTCGAACAGGTTGCGTCTCGTTCTATTAGATTTTCCCTGTTTTCTAAGGTCTCAGGCGGCTCGGGTTGACCCCGTCCGTCTGCTGCTGCCTGGAGATCTCTTTACATCAGAGTGCACATTACGGTACTTGGCTTCTGTGTAGCTGGCGTCCAGCGCTGTCAGGAGTCAGTAGGTTAAAGTGTGTGATGGTTAAAGGACCTACTTAGGTACCCCCCCCCCCCCCCCCACACACACACACTTAAACGTCCATCCTGAAGGCCCACCAGCAATTGGATAACCCCCCCCCAGGTTGCTCCCAGTCTCCCTTCCCTGCCATCAACTTAGAGTACCGATTCATTAAAAAGAAAAAGTCTGCATCTGTTGAGTTCCACAGTAGGTCAGAAAAAGAGACTGATTGAGAAAAAGCATGGGTGAGCAGCATGGACAATGTAACTGTGGGAAAGGTAATAAAACCTGTCATTGTGTACTGTAGGTGTGCATGTCTGTATGTGTGATGAGAGGGAGAGGGAGGGAGCAATCAACAGAAAGATTGAGAGAAATAAGAAAGTGTGCAGGAGAAAGTAAAAGGTAGGTGTGTGTGTGTATGTGTGTGTCTGTCTATGAGAGTGCCTGTGTGTGTGCGCCTCTGTCTATGAAGGTGCCTCTGTGTGTGTGTGTGTGTGTGTGTGCTCCAAGTGTTTTAATGGGAGGCAGCCAGCGAGCCGACTGACGGCTCCATAAAGGAGCCCTTTGAATGGCTGGGCCCTGCTAAATGCAAAGCAGATGTGGAGGAAAGAATATCCGCCCAGGTTGAGTGGTCCTCCGCAGCCAGGCGACAGGAGTCCAATCCTGGGGAGACAGAGAAGACAGACAGGGCGGGCACCAGAACAGACCCTAGGTGTATTAGGACCCTGGGTAGTCTGGAGCTCTGTTGGCCAGTCTTTCGCCACTTCTGCCTGGCTCAAACCTGACGCCAGAAGGGGGTGGGGGGGGTTAGGGTCTGGGGGGCGGGGGAAGCTGGCGCCTCACCGCCAATTAACGTCCTCCTCACACAAACCGCGAGCACGGCCAGGTAACACACGATACACTCGGAGCGTTAGAGCCAGACAGTGACCGGGCTGTCGCAGACAGGTGAGGTCACTTTATTACACACAGAGACACACACACACACACACACACACACTCCCACACACGCAGTCTTTGGCTATCACTGGTGAGGCTACTTCATGAACACACTGGGGACAGTGGAGATTGAAAAGACCTACTCTCTAATGAAAGGAACTACAATACCCACAAACCCGGGAGTGCAGGACCCAGATTATCAGAACAATTAACAAAAGGAGGAGCCATTAGGTCTTTATCTGAGCTACTTTAACAGTAGTTGTGTAATAGTCATACTTTATAACGGAGATCCAGCACTCTTGGGCAAAGGAGAACAGTTTATGTATTTATATCATCTTGACAACTACTTATTTTAGAGTAATCTAGGAGTGCGTGTTAGTGCTATGTGAACGAAGTGCCCAAAAAAAAACGGATCACACACATCTTTTCTCTCTCTCACAGATCTACAATAAGCTTTGTGCAGGTCACTTTTGCACATACAAAAGCTCTCAGGTTAAATACTCTCATTACAAGCTGGAGGGAGGTTATGGAGCCAGACTGTTGCTGATATCATATCTATCAGCACAGCCACCACACTACTCTGTCCTTGAGACCCGTTTCCCCTGCTTCACGCAGCGAGTCAACCATTCATTCTGGTCTGGCTGAAGGATAGCATATGGTTAAAAAAAAAAAAAAAAAATGAACAAAGAACCAAAAAAAAAAATCCTTAAAAGGATGAAAGGCCCTATCCAAAAGAGCCACATTATGAAAGGTGTGAAAAGAAAAAAAACGCATCAAGGCCACGGGCGGATGGCTTTGGATCTTTGACCAGTGAGCAGATTACGCTGAGCCAAGCCGTCCTCCCACAGGGTGAGCACGGAGGGGGCAGACACCGCTACGTCTGTGACCCTCCAGCGTTCCGCCTGACCGCAAAGAAAAACAAACAATGAGAGAGGGAAATTTCACGCCGTCAGCCCTGCTCCGTAGCGGAGACACATTGCATCTCTCTCTCTCGCTCTCTCTTTCTCTCTCACTCTCTCTCTCTCTCTCTCTCTCTCTCTCTCTCTCTCTCTCTCTCTCTATATATATATATATATATATATATATATATATATATATATATATATATATATATATATATGCCTCTCTTTCTCTTTCTTCCTGTCTATCTATCTCTCTCCCTCTGCCCCTCTGCAGTTTCAACGTGCTGATAGGCCTCCAGGGAGACAAAGCCTGGCGCTGGAGGGCATCACTTTCACTTTTAATTAAAATTGAACACCAAAAATAAATGTGGCCGAGTATCACACCCGCTCACACGGACGCACAAAAAGAGTGCCGGGCAGGCCAGATGTTTGCATTAGCGAGGATAAATATCCAAGTGGCAGCTTTCTCTGTAAGGGAATCTGCTCTCTCTGTCGTTTGTCGGATTAGCGAGGGGTGAGACCAAAACACGGGGATCGTGTTCCTATGAGTTTCCCGCTCTCCCGTCCTTCTGCATAAACACCCCTAAGCTCAGCCTGAACCTCCCCCCTCCCTAATTTGGCACTTTCTCTACCCCCCCCCCCCCCTCTCTCTCTCTCTATCCCTGTAGTAGGGGTTTATTTTTAATAGCACAGCCCCCAGAGACTGTTTAGTTGTGTTGTGTGTGTGTGTGTGTGTGTGTGTGTGTGTGTGTGTGTGTGTGTGTGTGTGTGTGTGTGTGTGTGTGTGTGTGTGTCACATTGTGCGAGTGTTTGATTATGTGGAGGGGGTTACGCCGTGTGGGTGGGGTGTCGTGCCACGGCAGAAGGACTGCTAATCCCTCTCCACTGCCCAGCCCAGCCGCACTGCCTCCTCGGAATATTTTGACCACACTACAAACTCGACCCCTCCTGGAATTCCTCTATGCACAGCTCCTCCATAACTGAGAGCTTTTGTCTCTGAAGAGGGCCCTCAAACAACAATGAACA
>JAPMUY010007768.1:0-37500 GCA_026901105.3 Galaxias olidus | reverse complement strand
TGGGGGAGAACACCCTGTGTGAACTCTGTTGCTCCCAGACTGGTGCATTTTCATGGAAAGCATCTCTTAGGGGCCTGCAGGTTTTCAATGGGCTCATTTGCACATCAAAACAACCCAGGAAAGGGATAGCGGTGCAGGGGCAGGCGGGGAGGGCGGGGGGTCTTTGAGGTTGGGCTGGGCAACAGAGGAGAGAGAGAGCCGGGTAATGAACGATGCTTTCTTTTCTTCCACCCCCCCCCCCTCCCTAAGGGGTGGACAGGGGCTTTTCAGGGCCAAACAGGAGGGGCCCCGATGCCATAACGATCTCTTTTAATCAGACGCATGACCAGACAGACCAGGATTTCCATTCACACTGCTAGACAAAAACAAAGCACCACCTCAGTTAGTTAGTATATCCTTTGAACAAGTTTGTGATTGTAGTCTCTGATCTCAAAAACATGCCCTCTATAAAAAAACATAATAAGAATAATAATATGAACCCTAGGACTGCAGAGTAAATTGCTGACTGACAAAACAAATCCCCCACACAGAGAGATCTCTATGCGATGTTTCCTCAGTCTCAAAATATACAGTGGCCCTGCGTCAATACACCGTGGATTCCTCCACAGAGGGGAAAGTGAGACGATCCCGGCGCATTCAGCGTCCGCAACCCTCGGGCCCTTTGTCTGTTTAGCCTCACGACGAACGAGCAGCACATGAGGACAAACGCTGTGCTAACACAAGCTAAGCCCCAGAGTCCCCCGGTTCCCCGAAAAAACAGCCGCCAAGCGAACCCTTTTGACCGAGGCCAGGTTTACTCACTCCTCAAATTGGCCACTACTGCAAAGAGGGGCTGGGTGGACACTTTGTACCATAGTGGGCCACCCATTGGCTGGCGAGGGTTCAGAAGTGCAGACCTCAGGTGTGTGTGTGTGTGTGTGTGTACGGAGTGAGAGCAGGTGTTCCCGGTTTTGTCTTGATAGCGTGCTCACAGCACACAGTTCTAACACACAGACAGGTTTCACACACCAAGTCCCAAAATGCCCCTCCTTTCAAAAGTACAGTATTGCACAAGTTTGTTTTCTGTAAGGACAGAGCATTGAGCTTAAGTTAACTGCAGACTACAAAAAACAACAACGTATAATGGTTTTAATTGAACAACGAAACATGTTGAAGAGTCTTTGGTGGCATCCTGCTGGTGCATCAACCAGCTTTCATCAGAGCTGGTTGTGTCTCTGACTTCCCATTGCATTCCTTTAACAAAGCCTTTTATCCCACCGATGCATTCAAGTGAACGCATTTAACAAGAGGCAGGCAAAGAAAACACAAGCCAGAGAAAGAAATCAAATCTTTCCTCCACTAGGAGCCCTGGTCTGACCACATGCTAACGTTAACCTACATCTGTGAAAGCGTCCCATCATCCAGTGATATGAAGGCAGACGGATGCCCTCTCCTAGCTCTATCCCCTGTCACGTCTTCACAGCCTTACAGTGCGTATCTAACCAGCAGTAGCCCAGGTGGGGAGGCGCCGCTCAACGTCTCGAAGGAGCAAGTGTCGGGCTTCTCTCCGCCTCACGCCACCGGAGGGTGAAGTGGAGAGGGAGCACGCGCTCGTTTCCAGCTGCACGGGAACCCCCCCCACCCCCCCGGCATGTGGCTTTCTCCACACCGACGACGACATCGCCCTCACACACTCTGAGCGGTTGAATCAGTGCGGTTCAATATGTTCCGGCTCAGTGGGCACTGCCAGAGAGCGGTGGAACAGTGTCTCACTGGCTGCGACGGCGTGGAAAGGAAAACAAGAGCACGGGGGTCGGGGGTCGACCCCAGGTTTACTCGGGAGACAAACGAGGCATCCGTAATTAAAGTTAATCCGTGTGTGAATGAGTGAATGAGTGAATTAATGAATGAACAAACGAATGCATCCTGTACAATGTTCCAGCAGGAAATTGGATTAGTTTAGTGATGTCTAAAATAAAAAGTCAAATAAATTTTAAAGTAAATTTGAATAAGAAAAACTGATTATTATTAACAATTAACTAATAAGTTATATATTGAGAGATAAATCTTAAGATAGACAGATAAACAGACCGACTACATGATGTACATATATGTAGTCTGAGAGAGAGAGAGAGTGAGAGAGAGAGAGAGAGAGAGAGAGAGAGAGAGAGAGAGAATGAGACTTATCTTCTGTTAAAATAAAATCACATTTTTGACGATGTCTTCAGAGATTATATGGTGAGCTTGAATCGAGCAATGCTGACAGCAGTGGCTGTAAATTCAAACGTCTGGTCCTTTTCTTTCCATGACCTTCCCCCTCGTGTGTTGGCAATACAGAGCAGTTTCACAGGCATAATAAACAATCACAATCCCTGTCAAACACTGGCATTGGCAGCACCCAGTTTATTTCTCTTGGAAATGTCATCTGTCGTGTCGTTTTGTCCGTACGCTAAGTTGACTACAAAAAGCTGTAGCCTCCTGACGTCACCTTTTCAGCTTTAAAATAATATAGCGTATTTCAAACACAATGACTGTCATGTACAATTACTCCCTGGATCTCTCACCAAGTTAAGGCGGACCCCATGCTCCTGTTGGTTTTGGAAAGAAGCACAGAGTTGCAGATGAAAATATCCAGAGCATTTGGCTTGGAGACCATGTTAAAATCATCTTTAACCAGGTAACATTGTGAGGAATAGTTAATGTATGTAACCTATCACCAGAGCTATCTCTAGCTAGCTCTGGTCATTTTGTTGAGGAACAACATTTAGGTCAAGGGAATTGGCAAAGCATTATATTTTAACCCATGCAACCACAAGAGGCTATCATAATCATTTAGACACTTTCTTCCCATTAATTAGACCGGCACCTAATTGTCATCCACTCACGCATTTAACCCTTTGTGTTTGGAAAGCTACAGTGTAGCATGGGGTGGCGCTCAACTGAAGTTAACCAGCAGTGCCAAGCAACGGGATTTGAAATCTACTTCAAATTTGTCCTAGCAGATCAAAGTGTGGAACATTTGCATGGTGATCAAACGGAGCAGGGAAAGCGAGTGAGAGGGAGGGGGGGGGGGGGTGCACAATAGTGAATCTGGAGGAAAGGATTAAAAAGAGAAAAAAAAAAAAAAAAGTCCATGATTAAATATATTGTTCGGTGAACAGCGCACACATTTTAAAGATGACGAGGTGAACCCGAACAGTCGCGGCGGATTGTGCCTCTGTTCATCTTGGATTCTCTTTGAGGATTATGGTGGAGGACGCCTACAGGATGTTGGAGGCACTTGAACCAAACTCATTTTGGCTTCTTTGGTCCCGCAGGAACTATCTGAACAGTCTGAATGGGGGGGGGGACGGGGGGGGGGACACGGGGCTGGGGGGACGGGGGGGACGACTCAAATGTAGGCATTTAGAAGATAAATAATGAAATGGTCAATTAAATATCAAAATGTGTGAGAAGGTGAAGTTAAGTGTGTCTAGATACAGTATTGCTCACATTCTGTTGACTCTTCATATTCAGTGCATTAAAATGACAGTTCATTTTTGGATTAATGGCAATCCAATGGACGAAGATGCCAAACCGTTCAGCTAAACAAGCTCTTCTGTTTTCTGAGACAGATTGAGATATCTCGCCACAGTGAAGACAAAGACAGCGAGTGGGGTTTACTTTAACACGTATTCCACGTTTTATTACTCTCAGCACTTTTTTATCAACTTTAATAAGAGGCACTTAGACTTCCCTTACTGAGCAAACACAAGCGAGTTAAAAGTCAACTTAAATTAAATATATATACAATAAATAAAACTCTTATGCATATTTATGAAGGTTCTCAAAAATAAACAAGAACAGGACAAGAAGAGCTTTTTTTTCCCGCATTTTCATGCATATCCTTCCTCCCCCCTCCACAATTTTCAGCGTTGGGCACGTCCGTTTCAAATGTAACAGAGAACTACGAGAAAACAATACTGAACATTTAACTGTATGCATCGAAATACTGTTGAAGGAGAGTTTCTCTTACGGAAGTGCCTGTGCTTAGTCCCTTTTTGCACGGTAGAGTTCAGCCTCTCGTTCTCCCAAATTCATTCCAGCAGCTCCTTCTCACCCGGCTGGGAGACAAGAGCCTCTCTGAGCCGGGCCTTTTGAGCGTGTGTAAAGCAGCGGCACACGCCTAAAAATAAGGTTCAAGCGACGCTGCCCTTTCCCCCTGCTATTCAACGGCTGCGATGGTGCTTCTTGCGAGACTATTTATATCGTTATTTATTTTGAAAAAAGTCCTTGTTTTCCCTTAGTATTCTGCCTGTGCACAGCGCTGGTGAGTAGATGGTAAGGGGATGTTTATGTGTGTGTGAGTGTGTGTGTGCGCCCCCCGCTCAGACGTGCGTGGGGCTGTCCGAGTACGGGTCCGCCTTGGCCATGTGGAGCACGGCGGACGGGGCCTTGTAGTGGCAGTGGGCGCCGCTGCAGCTCACGTTGCCGCAGGGCTTCCTGCCGCTAGTCCTGTGAGCCAGCTTGCGGCTGCACAGACCCTGCCAGGTCTGCAGCGTCTTGGAGCTCCACACCCACACGCCGCTGGTGATGCCCACCACCAGCGACATGAAGATCTTCAGCATGAACACGGCCACCGCGGGCACCGACTGGCCCAGGGAGCAGTCGTCGTTGCGGCGGCCCGGCAGCGCCGCGCACCTCTCCTCCAGCCCGCGGAGCTTCCAGTGGTCCATGTTGAGGCGCTCGTAGAAGTAGCAGACAATGACGCACGTGGCTGGCACCGTGTAGAGGATGGAGTAGATGCCGATCTTCACCATGAGCTTCTCCAGCTTGGCCGTGTTGGTGCCCTCCGTCTTCATCACCTTGCGGATGTGGAAGAGCGCCACGAAGCCCGTGAGGACGAAGGAGGTGCCCACCACCAGGTAGCAGGCCAGCGGGATGAGCACGAAGCCCGTGAGCGCGCCGGGGTCCAGGCTGCCCACGTAGCACAGGCCCGTCAGCTCGTCGCCCGCCACCTTCCTCATGGTGAGGATGACGATGGTCTTGAGGGCGGGCAGCCCCCACGCGGCCATGTGGAAGTAGTTGCTGTGCGCCTCGATGGCCTCGTGGCCCCACTTCTTGCCCGCCGCCAGGAACCAGGTGAGGGTGAGGATGACCCACCAGATGGACGAGGCCATGCCGAAGTAGTAGAGGATGAGGAAGACAATGGTGCAGCCCGTGGACTCCAGCCCCTCCTGGATGATGTACAGCTCGCCGTTCTCCCGGTCGCAGGCGATGTTCTCCGCCCCGGCCACCGAGCGGATGACGAAGGCCACCGAGTAGACGTTGTAGCACATGGAGAGGAAGATGATGGGCCGCTCGGGGTACTGGAAGCGGTGCGGGTCCAGGAGGAAGGTGAGCACGGTAAAGGCGGTGGAGACGAAGCAGAGCGTGGACCACACCGTCATCCAGACGAAGGCGAAGTCCTTGTCCCGCCGGGACCAGAAGACGTCCACGGCCGAGGAGCAGCGCGGCGCGCACGACTGGCTCTTCTCAACGTACTGGAACTTCTCGGGGTTCTCGCAGGTGACCAGGCCGGACGCCGAGCGCCCGCCGACCCCCGAGCCGCCGGGCTGCCTGGGCCGAGGCTGCACCGGTAGCATGCCCTCCCCCTTCTTGGTTTCGGGCTTGGTGTCGTTCTCGGGGGCCTCCATGCACAGGGCGTTGGGGTCATTGCGTGTGGGGAGCTTGGAGCAGTCCAGCGAGGCGGGCCAGAAGTAGTTAAACTTTTCCATGATGGGAGAGCATTTCTGCCGAGCCTGCTCACACATGGGTCTGCAGGCGGGGATGGAGGTGGACACTTTGTCAGTGCACATGGGGGCGTAGAGGGAGCAGAGGAAAAAGCGGAGGTGCACATCGCATCCGTATTCCACTAGAGGGGCGAACTCGTTGAGTTTTATCGCAGCCTCCTTCTGGTCGTCATGGTCCATGAAATTGGGCATCCTCGTCATGTTGTAGCCGATACCCTGGCACATGGGGATGACGATGGGTTCGCATTTTGCTGGCCTGCCTCTTTCCAGGTCGTACGATCCGATCTCAAAGCTGGAGGCAGATATCACCAGCAGACACCACAGAAAAATCACAATCTTCAAAGGACTCCCCTCCATGCTAATTTTCAGTCATGTGAAATGGCAATAAACTTCAAATCAAAATGTCCAGACAAAACGTAATTGGCAGCAGAACGTTATTTCCTTAGAGTAAATACAATCCAAAAGTGGCTTGTTTGAAATACATTTCTTTTTAAAAGCGCTGGTCAAACGCTTTAAAACTAGGTTCTAAGTCATCGAGACGTGACACACATAACGGTAAAAGCGTCTGGAAACGAAAAAGGTGAGACCCCGAAATTTCACGCGCTGTGTTTAAGTTCATAATAAAAGGCAAAACATATGAACTTTCGGCACAGTTCAAGAAACTCACGGACTTAAATTAAAAATTAAACGTGAGGAATAGATTTCAGCAGTGGCCGACATAGCTTGTGTTATCCCAAACAACAACATCAGCTACTACATCCTTCTAACGCAGACGCGAGACTGAACTTTCTCTATTGCTCGCGGGGACTTCGATGTGAGGGGGTGGGGTTTTGATGACGCGCTTTAACACGTTGCCTTGAGCGCAAAGAGCCCAAACCACAGAAAGGTATGTTGTCTTTGAATATTTTAAAGTGAAACATAGTCTTATTAATTTTGGCTTAAGAAAAGTGCTTTAAATATGCACTGTGAATTATGCATATGTGAATTATTTGGGCATGAACTACCTCTATTATTCATTAATGTTCTTGTCCATTATCCAACATATCAGACAAGACAACATGGGATGTTTTGTCATGGTCATAGGCCGGCCCAAAGCTCACATCGTGATAATAATACTACTTGTGCATGATCAAACGGGGAATAGGTATATAATCAGATTGTGGTGATGATTATGATAAAAGATCAAGAGTGCTTTTTAAAAGCTAAATTGCTAGGGTTCAAAAGACTATTGTTTCCACCTAGTGGTTGAAGAACGGTATGTACAAGTAGGGCAATTTTATATTTTCTTTCCAAATGTACCCAAGCACGCATCAAAGGTAAAGAGGAGTTGTCGAAGGAATGGCAGCCTTGCTATGTTTGAATACTGTATAAATTAGGACAGCAAATAGAAATGGAGTCATCACATTTTATCTCGATCAATAATTCAAGTGTCTTTTAAAATGTCATGCATATCCCTTGTGACCCAGTTGAATATCACAGTTGGAACAGTGTTTAATTTGGTTGTCTATAATGTTGTACTTCTATAGGAAGTATACTACCTCACAAGGTAAGGGACATATAATTGTTATGGTTCTACAACAAAAAGTGACATTGTCATATTAAAATGGTGCCAGCCATTTTAATCAATTGACCTTAGTGGTGTTATAACTGCAATTGCTGTGCATATATTATATGTATGGTGGGAAGAAACCCTAAAAAAAACATTTTACAGAAGATTAATACATTGAACTTTTTTGTGATTCCTTGGCTCATTACCGTGCCTCCATGGATCTATCATCCACGCTCTTCTAACGGGTTTACAAAATCCCACCTCTTAAATGGATTGGAGCTATTTCTGATGCATGCTCTGTAGCTAACTTGAAAAAGATAAGTATCTTTTTGATGCAATAGTCTTTGACACTTTAAGAGCACATGGCTCATCTAGTTTACTTATGGGTTCTCAAAATGACTCCCAAGATTTCAAACATGAACTTCTAAGACCCCTCTCACTTTGCCTTCGAGTTCAAATTGGGTCTGATACTTTTTTCCCTAAGAGAGGAAATACATTCCAGCCACGGAGATATAACATTGATCTGCGTCAGCATTAAGCCTTCTGGTGAATTAAGTGAAATGATTTGGACGGCAGTCACATTTAGCAGAGTTTTTAAGGAGATCACATTTTAAACCTTGAAGTCAAACTGAGAGGCACAGGCGATGACCTGAGGCACTGAGGGTGCCAACGATGATGTAATCCAAAAGATACTTATCTTTTCAAGGTATCTACCCGGCATGCCTTAGAGATTGTTAAAATCCACTTGAAACGTGAGAGGCATGAAAGTAGACAGGTGGCACAATCTTTCGTTTCAGAGACAGAAGAGCTGAATAGGAATACTGGCAGGGAAAGTTGTTTTCTATTCTGCACTTTCATTGTGAGGCAGTTCATTTTTAAGTTAATGGTAGATGTCTAACCCAGCAGCTATCTATAATTGATCTGACTTTTCCTTAAGAAAACACAGATGAATTGTTTTTAAAGGTCATTTACTGTTGACTATACAAGGGAAGAGTGAAAGGAGAAACACACACACGCCGACACAAATGCACGCACATGACATACACACACACACACACACACACACACACACACACAAATGCTCACACACACACACACACACACACACACACACACACACACACACACACACACACACACACACACACACACACACAATGCTCACATTCACACACACACACACACACACACACACACACACACACACACACACACACACGCACACGCACAAACAACCAGACACACACACCCATGCCAGTGCTTTCACGCACTCAGGCAGACACACACAGCCACAAGCATGCCCATACACACACAAACACCAGCACACAAACACAGACACATTGTGCAGCGGCACCCGTTTTCCTTTAAACCACTCTTGTCATGCCGCCTGTCAAGTCTTTGTGTGCTGGTAATGACAGGCCTCCGGGTCTGCCAGCCCTTCAGCTTCTATTTCACACATTCATCAGACAATCCGGCGTGTGGGCCTTGTAATTATTACCTCGTACTTATTGGTTATCAGATATCAGACACGGAGTTATAAACACCCTGCGCGCGGAACAATCGGGGGGGTGTCGCGGCTCTCCCGGAGACGCGGGCTGTCTGAGGTTGTTATGGGTGTAACCGGAGAACGCGCCGAGGGAAACTACACTACATCTGGAGTGGCGCACCGCTTTTGACAGGGGAGGACAATGGCATATTGTTGAGGCCTCGGATCATGCAATTATCTCTTCAGTGTAATAGCTGTTTAAGTCCTTGTAGCTTGCACAGTGTTGAGAAGGAGTAGAAATCGGTTGCGGGCGAATGTTTTGCCCGAAGTCTGGATCATTTCAGTGCTATTTGTTTTTGTCACTCAGCATCAGGACGATGGCATCGAAAATATTTCAATATTTTTACAGCTGCGTTTTATATTTTTCCTCCTCCCTATGACAGAATCCTACGCGACATATTGATTGTTATGATCGATGTACGGTTTTGCAGCAGTGTTACTGTGTAGGCGGTTATTAGACTGAAGGAAACATATTCTTTCATCATCGCAGGCCATCTGTGTTCTCAATCTGTCGGAGAATTGGAGAGGTAATGTCCTTTACAGCGGTACAGAACGAGCAAATGGCTGTCCACAGTGTAGAAATAGAACAATCAGAACCTACAGTGAGCCCCACACCATAGCCCTAATTTGGAATGACTGATTAAGTTGGAATATCTAGTATGTTGCTCTAGGCAGCAACATAGTCGACATGACTGTCGATTTGCTTTGGATTTTGTTTCATATGCGGTAAACCACACCAAACGTTGTCAATAGGAACATTTTAATTGAATGAGAAGATCAGGTCTACTAATCATAATTCTGCAGTTGTCTATACAGTGGACTGAAATGAAGGCACATAGCGTTTGGTCCCTCCAGTCCTTTTCTCCAAGGGAGCCGACTCAAACTGGGTCCCCACCACAAGCGCGCACAGAATGTGAGGTATCACTGAACGCAAATATTTTCTGAGAGGTTCCAAAAATAAACCGTGTATTTTGGTTCACATGTGAGGGATTTTATCAAAAAGAGCTGAGGCGGCGTGTCAAAATATATCGGATGCTGTGGAGAGAAATATGCACGTCCACTTTAAACCCTCTACAAACAGGTATTCTAATCCCAAACGGCTGATTCCCATCTGTCCCCCATATCCAAAGTCAAAGGCAACGTACCTTTGTGTGTGTGTGTGTGTGTGAGAGAGAGAGAGAAAGAGAGAGAGATGGATAGAGAGAGAGAGCGAGAGAGAGAGATGGATAGAAAGTAAAAGAGTGAATGAAAAAAGAGTGTGTGCCTCAGACAGAGAGAAAGAGAGGGAAATAAATAAAAAGAGAGAAACAGGCAGAGACGGAGAAGGGAAGGAAAAGACGCGCAAAAAAAAGGGAGCGCGTAACACGACGACGAATGGCTCAATTTCCAGGAGCTCACCTTCCCCGCTTTTGTTTTTGAAAGCCGGAGTTTCTGGGCACGCTCAAATCCACTTTCAGTTGTCCTCCGGGAGCAATGCGGAGGAAGGCAATACTACTGTGCAGTCATGGCCCCGCTGCAGACAGGGAGGGAGTTGTTTTGAGTGACTGGTGATTTTTTAAGGAGGGAAACAGAGGTCAAAAGGATTTGGGGGGGGGAGTTTAAAGATAACTCTTTCAAGAGGGTGACCAAAAAAAATTTTATATTAGGTTCATTTATTAAGACCTTGGAATTATTCACATTTCTGTCTGGGAGCGAGAACAGGGAAACAATGCCTGTTTGCCAAGGTCGTATAACTGGAGATGTTACATTCTTCTTTCCCAGAATATGAATTCTAAGCCGGCCTCCAGTCAGACAGGAGGTCTGTGTGAGTGCTGTGGGGTTGATTATATTTCACTATTGGTTGGTGAGCAAGAGGGAAGCTACCCTGAAGTCCCTATACTTAGACCAGAAGGGAATGGAGCCAACAACACAAACTAACAAGTAACATATCTGGCTTGAAATAACACATGAAGAGGCCATAACTCCTTCTCAGACCTGTCAATCACTCCCATAAAGCGCACTGTGCTCGAGGACCCGGGGGAGAAACAACTGTGGTTTGATCCATAATATAATTCTGATCCTGACAGAATCATAAACCCTTTTATTGACCTTTGTGTATAACGTTTCCAGGCACTTTATATTTGAAACGAATCCCGTCCCGTTGGTGAGTATAATTTGTAATTATTATGCAGACCAACATAGCTACAGCACAGTAGTAGAGCACCGACGATAATTCATACCACAGAAAGTTTGAGGTACGGTTTGAATGTCCATTTTTTGTAGCTTACGCAGAATTCATATTTATAGTGTAGATTACTAGTTGAGAGATAATCATGTTAACTCATTTGAAATCCTTGTAAGAATTCCATAAAAGTAAATACACTATACTATACTATACTATACCATACTATACTATACTATACTACACAAATATAGTCATATTCTCGGATGCATTTCATTATAATGAATGAAAATACAGTTGTAGTAGGCCCCAGTGCATTTCCATAAGGAATCATTCTAGTAAGACGCCCCCTCATAGCAAGGTGGGCCGCGTATCTAAGGAGCCGCCTGTGGAGACGTTCTTACAGTCACACGCTCACACTGCTCCTTAAATCACTCAGATGTCATGGGCTGTGAATAGCTAGCCAATAAGCTCAATTAACGCCAAAATACTCCGAATCCATGCCCTTCGACTGGCCGTCACCACCTCCCGAGAGAGGCCTCTCAGATCTCTGCAGATGAGACGACTCCGCCGCCAGTGTCGGACACACACACACACGCACGCACGCATGCGCGCGCACGCACACGCACTCACACTCACACTCACACTCACACTCACACTCACACACACACACACACACACAGACACACACACATAGCCTTGGTCCCCGCCCAGTCCCCTATCCCCCTCATAGCTTTGGTCACACAAACAGCCCCAGTAACACACTCACACACACTCGGTGAGCCTATTTATACACATCAAACCTGGCACGGCATGCGGCCCTACTATCTCTTCCTCCAGCTCTCTCTCTCTCTCTGTCTGTCTGTCTGTCTCTCTCTCTCTCTCTTTCTCTCTCTCTCTCTCTCTCTCTCTCTCTCTCTCTCTCTCTCTCATGTCTGAGGGGAAAGAAGAAGGACATCCCATGTTTGTGATGGCCCACAGAGTGACAACCAAAACACCTCGATTACATGCTGCTAGAGAGCAAGTCATTCATTGATAAAAACAACCTGTCGCTTTTACGTGACTATTGATCAAACGAGCGTGTCGATATCGGAGGGAAGTGAACCGGAGGCCCTGCTATGACGCCAATTCAGCATGATCCTTCTCCCTGTCGTTTTGTGAGTTTGTGCGTCTCCTCCCGGAGGCTCCAGCTGGGAGGAGTGGACAGCTGTAGGTAAGCAGTGGAGGGAGAGACGAGGGTTTGCTCCGTGGGGCACAACAATCCAACACCCTCAATATCACGATTACATGAACATAAAACCAGAGAAGGTCTAATGAACATAGAACCAGAGAGGGTTTAATGAACATAGAACCAGAGAAGGTCCAGTGAAAATAGAATCAGAGAGGGTCTAATGAAAATAGAACCAGAGAGGGTCTAGTGAAAATAGAACCAGAGAGGGTCTAGTGAAAATAGAACCAGAGAGGGTCTAGTGAAAATAGAACCAGAGAGGGTCTAATGAAAATATAACCAGAGAGGGTCTAGTGAAAATAGAACCAGAGAGGGTCTAATGAAAATAGAACCAGAGAGGGTCTAATGAACATAGAACCAGAGAGGGTCTTGTGAAAATAGAACCAGAGAGGGTCTAGTGAAAATAGAACCAGAAAGGGTCTAGTGAAAATAGAACCAGAGAGGGTATAATGAAAATAGAACCAGAGAGGGTCTAATGAACATAGAACCAGAGAGGGTTTAAGTGGGAGGCTGGAGGGCTGGCAGTGTGACAGCAGCTATCGTTCCACCTCCACGGGCCCCCACCCAGGCTAACCAGCAGGTCTCCCTGCCAAACAAGCACCATCTGTGGATGGACGGGGATCAGGTGGACTCTCACCTGGAACGAGTCCACACCTCTGATGCAGTGTGTGTGTGTGTGTGTGTGTGTGTGTGTGTGCTGTAAGTGAGTGTTTCTCTGTTTGAATGTGCGAGAAGGAGAGAGACGCGGTGAGAACGAGTGCGCGCGGGAATCGATACCCCGTCGCGTTGTAACCACCCGAGACTTCCACCCAGCAGGTAGCCAAAGGGGGCACCAGACGGTGACTTTCCACTGAAACAAAAACGAATGCCATCCTTTTGGCGCCGTCGGAGCCTCCGCTTAGTTGGCTTTGTCTTGGAGCTATTCTTCTCTACGCTCAGTTTAGTTCCATGAGCAACGTCACTGCCAAATCCGTGTTAGTTGAGGTTTAAGGCTAAACCTGCGCTAACACTGGAAAAGCTAATTGGCTGCATTCATCAAAGATGAGACTGTCTCTAGGCCTCTCTTGTCTCCATTTTGCTCTGCAGGAGCCGACGTACGGCGCCCAAACCTATATCCTTAAGACGGAATGGATTTGGCGCGTTCTGCGCCGGGGTATACTTTCTTTATTATTCCAAAAAGGGGGAACAAGAGAGGCCTTCATGGTAAAAGTAATTTATCCAGTGTCTCATTTCGGAATGAATAACAATAATAATACAAAAAGGCCCAGTAAGTAAAGAACAGGACAGAAAGAAGGTCAGTGTGGTTTTGAAAAGCCTCGGAAACCCCAAGCCTCCCTCATCGCCGGCCGGGCCGAGACTGAACCACAGTTAGAGTAAGCAGAACTAACATAACGGCACAGTCACCGCCAGGCCCCCCCCCCCCCCCCCCCCACCCAGAGGCAATTAGTGGTGTCTTTTTTGGCCTTATCACACAACCAGAAACAAGGGGATTATAACGGTTTTGTTTTGTAGTTGAAAACAAGCTAGCTGGGAGAGGACCCGCTATTAGAACTACGGTGGGCCAGCCATTTTTTTTATTCCAGGTTCGATTAAATGAATTCTGTCTGCTCTTCTATTTCTATGGTCATGAGTAGGCCTCATTCATCAGTGTTTAGTTAACAACGCTTACAATTCCAACCCCCCCAATCCCACCCACCCACACACACACACACACACACACACACACACAGACACACACACTGTTCACTAGTTCTTACACTTTGTTGGCCATGTGATAATTGGCTGGCTGTGGTTTTGGAGCGTTTCACTTTGGCCTGAGGTGGGGATTGTAGGTTGAGATTAAACAGAGCCTGAGAAAGTAATTGTCTGTGCATGGGGGCCTAGACATTAAACATGTTAATTTAGGAAATAAATATAACAGCACTATTTTGACAAGATTTCCTTGGCAGTCGTAGGAGTAGTGGTGAAATCGTCTTCGATACCCTTCAGTTCTAGATACAGTAGATATGCAATGCCTTGGAGCTGTGGCTTTTCACTTGTGAGAAAAGGAGCAGCATTAAAACATGCTGTTTACAACTGTGTTGGTTTGCGATGCCTCATCGGCTGTAATGTGTCCATGAGCGGGTGTTTAATGATCTGTTGGCTACGCACAAACCCCCGCGTATAAACTACAACGCCAACGCAATGTGCGTGCAGAAATGTACAAGCACATACACACCCACACTTACATGTACGCATACACACACACATGCACACACAAACACACATAAACACTATCTTACACTCCCATACACACACACACACACACACACAGTGAGCATACACACACACACACACACAGTGAGCATACACACACACACACACACACACACACACATAGACAGAAAACAGCAAACTCACACACCTTGCTGGGGTAAAAAAAAACACTTTGATTTGGTCCCAAGTGCTATACCCAGAAAGTGTGTTTTCCTTAAAGCAGGAAAATCCGAAAAAGGGCCAAGTTCCTAAATTATTGTCACTCAAAGGGTTGTCTTTCTCTCTCTTTCCCCCCTCCCTCTCACCCACTACCCCCTCTCTCACCTCCGTTGCCACCAGCTCCCTCTAGACTCCAGGCCCTTCCTCCGTTCGTCCAAAGCCAGCAATGGGGGCTTTCTCTTGTTCCTGGTACTGGCGCTGTTGTATAAACACACACACCACCCCCGTATAAAGGCTCAATTCTACTCCTTCATGTTTAAAAACGGATACAAAGAGAAACTTGTATGATAGTTTTTGGCATATGGAGGTAGCGGCAGGGGGGGGGGGGGGGGGGGGCTGATTCAGACAGAGTTGTGCCTTGTTCCTGTACATGCCTTAGAATTGGGGAGAAGTGTGTGTTCTGTGCAAGATCAAACCTATACCAGTCGACTTGACGAACTGCAGTGGGTGTCTGAACGTGTCTGAGAGAAATGTCAGGTTTATGAAATCAGATTTGCAAATCTTATTGTTTTGTTCTTTGATTTCTTTAGCCGGTGTGTATTGTAAGCACGGCACTGATGTGAGATACTGGCAACAACATGGCGTTTTATTTATTAACCGAACACGAAAACACCATAGGGATTTGATTTCCATCGGTTTTATCCAATGCCAGCCAAGGCCTTCCAAAGCTTTCAGACGTGAAATCATCTGAACAATCTCCTTTTTATTTATTTCTCCCACGTCGGGCATCCGAAGCTTCAATCAGCAGTTGGAACATGCCAGAGATTACACAGATATCACAGGTTCTCTGTGGTGGCCTGCCTGGATAGCGCCACAGATCACTTTACTACAGGCTTGCCAACTACAATCCGCATAGTAGGGCAGCCATGGATGCCATGGTGGCTGTATATCAACCTATCTCATAATACAATGGAGATAACGCAGGTTTTGAAATGTATTTTGTAATGTATTTGGCCTCAAATTATGGCAACCCTTCGATTCGAAAGCGCAGACACAAACATAGTTTATGTACACAACATGACAACACCGTTGTCTCAACGTCTAATTAATACTTGAGCAGATAGGAAACCTGCTAGACATTGCTTGAGGCTACAAAATGCACTTCAGTCGTAGATTTACAAAACCGAAAGCTTGAGTTTTCATGAGATCCTTTTATATATAAAGTCAACAGGTGTATAGAGGCAAATGGAAACTCACTTGAACTTTCCTAATTCTTTGTGGCTACTCTAAATGTGTGAGGAGCAACTGGAAGAGAGACTGAAAAGATCTGATAGCGGTTGTTTGTCCGAGACACCACAGTGATCGAAAATGTGATAGACATGTCATAGAAGAAACTTCTGGAACAGGCAGGACACCGCCGCTGTGATGGAAGAGAAAACAAGAGGAGGGGTGTGCCAGTGAGAGTCAACAAAAACACAGACAAAGACGACGCTCAGTGTTATTTACTTAAAAATTTTGAATTTTGATTAAACCTTAATTTAACCAGGAATAGATCCCATTGTGCATTAATGCATCACTGTGCTGTTTTTGATTGGATTATATATTAAAAATCAGTTCAATTCATACATTGTATCACCACTAATGGGGTTGGTAAAGCCCAGAATTCTGGAGAAATATGTTTCGTTGACATTGTCAATGTCAAGAGTAAAAATTACTGGCAGTTCAGCACATATGAAATAAATGCTTCATTCTTTGAGGTGTGGGACAATAAAGCAAACATTGAGTGGCGGCCAATGAACAGAGGGTGTTTTCTGGGGTTCTGAGAACGTATAAAATCATATTTCTTTTGTCATCGTCCCAGACTCATAGTGGAAGTTTTTTTTCCTCCCCCAGTTGATCCACTTTCCTGTCTTTTAAAACCCCCCAGCTCAAAATATTCATAGAACAACGTACGACTTTTTATTTACCTGAATTGTTTGTCCTTCAATCCATTTCAGAAAGACTTTTTTTTATTTCTAGGAATATTGAACATGTCTGACTATGTTAAATAATACTCATACCCAATCAGAACCTATTGACATCATGACTAAAATACCCACACAGAGATACACAGAGAACGCTTATGCACCAGGAATGTGAATTCCAAATATGTTTCCTCAACATCCGCCAACTTTTGACTTTTTTTTTAAATTATGTTTTTTAACGGTGTATTCTTTTTTTTTTCAGCGTCTGCCAGTGGCCTAAACGCCCATCAATCATTTACGCTCATGGAACAAATAACAGAGCGCGAGCCCGGGACTCCATCCCCCTAAACACAAATAAATCAAAGCAGGGGGAAACTGAGGGAGCTGCGACACAAAATGGCTGCACTGTGGGGTCTTTTCCCCTTCACATTCATCACGGCACACAGCCATCCAGGGTCTTTATTTGAGGTGCATGGTCTCGCTGAGCAGTGACCCTTAGACCGCGGATTCCTGGGAGGTGTTCAATCTGGTTGCAATTACTTCACCCCACACACAGGAGAATGGGGCTTTGTTTGTGTGGGTAAATATATGTGTGTGTGTGTGTGTGTGTTTGTGTGTGAGAGAGTGTGTGTGTGTGTGTGTGTGTGTGTGTGTGTGTGTGTGTGTTTGTGAGTATATGCGAGTATGAGCGTGTGTGTGTGCTCATGCATTCATGTGTCTTTCTCGGGGGTTGGGGGGGGTCAAACCTGTAAGCGTGTGCCTCAGTCATGCCCTCATCCCACCCACGCCTTCATCCAGAAAGGAAGGCGGAAGGGGAGGAGGGGGTGAGGGCGGGAGGAAGGGAGAGACAGGAGGCGGCAGCGGGAGATAAAGTACCCCTATGGCACAAGGTACAGCAGGAAACTGATCTCCCAGATAACGTGGAGACAGTACGGCTCTGGAAAGCAATGCTGGGTCATAACATCTCGGTCTTTACAGATGACATGAAAAGCACAGTCTGGAGAGAGAGGTGTGTGTGTGTGTGTGTGTGTGTGTGTGTGTGTGTGTGTTTGCATGCACATGCACCTTAATGTCTGTTTGTGCAGATCGAGGTAGAGGAGGGGAGCGGGTTAGCAACAAAAGTGAGAGAGAAAGTGACAGATTAAAAAAACAAAAAACATCCCTCTAGGAGCAAAGAAACATTCCCCAACACATAACCCCGACACATCCATTTGCGTTGCGACAAAGCCCGCTGTCTGATTTATTTCCCATGCCCCGTTCGCTTCCTCCCGACGCGGCAGAACGGGGTGGGGGGGGTGGGGGGGTGGGTGGGGCACCCGGAAACGTGTTCCACCGAGAGGGGGAGAGACGGGGGAGAAGAGTCTAATAAAGCTCCTGTGTTTCGGAGGAGCTGGGAGGCCTTAGAGCGAGGTCTGGGGAGCTCCAGAGGAGGACTCAATCTGTCATGGCCTATCAGCGAGGCCCTAAACCCTGGGCCGTGGCTGGGTTCCCAACGGCTCACAGGGGCAGCGTTTGTTAGCGGAGCGCGGCTGGAGGGAGGAGAGAGCGGCAGCCTGCCACCGCCTCTGAAGGGGCGCTCCCTTTTCACCGAGGGGAAGGCCTGCTGCTGACTCGATGACAAGTGTGCACATCAGACAGTGGAGAGATGTGTGCGAATGCCTTGTGTGCATGCGTAGTGACATGTTTGTGACCGTGTGGGGAGTGGGAAGGCAGAGCCAGGCCATAAACATATCACAATACGACAAAACCTCCCAGATTTAGCATTTGATGCTAAGGGATTTTTCATCGTCTGGAACGGACTACATTCAGATGGGTATTTATACCGTTGTAAGGCTGGCAGTCCTGTGTCTTTTGTGTTTAAATGTAATTGTTGGGGTAGAGTAAAACAAAGTTTGATTTGAAATATTAGACAAAACTGCATAAATCTTTGCTTTGACATGCCAAGACGTATTTCTGCTTTCCATGCTCTTAAAGGTCTTGCGAGGTAAAAACAAGCACACCCTAGCCCGTTCTTCCCAAGTTGTGTCTTTGAGTTTGGCGGCTGTTCCCTTTTTTCTTGCTAATAGAAAAGTGAGTGGAAACATCAAAAGTATTAAGTAACGAGTAACGCTGTAATGAGTCCCTGGATTGACATCGATCTCCTCTCCTCTCCTCTCCTCTCCTCTCTGTTCAACTTACCCGCACACCGCTCCCACAATCCTCTGCTTGGCCCATAATGGGCCACTAAATACCTCTGTTAGGTCAAGACCCCTCTGCAGTGGAAATGTCAAACACTCTGTTTCACAGACCCCCCACACCCCCACACACACACCCCACCCTATGAGGTTTTCTCTGGCCTGGCCGAGGAGAGAGACCCCTGCCCCTTCTCACCGGGGAGAGAGACCCCTGCCCCTTCTTTCCAGGGAGAGAGACCCCTGCCCCTTCTCAGTGAGGAGAGACCCCTGCCCCTTCTCCCTTTCCATGGGTGACAGAGGCTGGTGTGGAGACCGCTGCCCCCCCCCCTCCCCCCAACGCATTCTGAAGAAAGTCACAGCAGCGGGAACATTTCTATGGCTCTTAACATTGGCGCTCCATAGATACTAACGCGTAGAATGCTTGACCTTTGAAAGTGGCGTGGCGGTTATAAGCCCGGGCGAGTTCCATGGAGCTGGGCCGGCGTGTTTGACTCCGTCGGCACGGAGACCCCCCGGCCCTGTGGCAGCACGTGTTGCCCTCCCAGTCGCAAAGTGTGTTTGCAAGGGATTACCCAGATGAGTGGCGATAAAGTGCTCAACTGTTTTCCACACGCTGCCCCTGCCCACAAGGGCAATAGGAAAGAACTGAGAGAGAAAGAGGGTGAGAGAGAGGGAGAGAAAGAGAGAAGCAGACAGGAGGAGACAGAGGGGGAGTGATGGAGACATGGAGACGTGAGAGGGGGGTGAAAGACAGAATCAATGATAAAGAGGAGAGACAGTGCGACATAGTGAATGAATGAGAGAGAGAGAGAGAGAGAGAGAGAGAGGGAGAGAGAAAGAGGGAAAAAAAGCAAAGAGGGCCAAAGGAAAGGGTGAGAGAAAAAAAAGGAGTGAAAGAAAGAGGGGAACAAAGAGCACATTGTCAGCGAGGGCTGCTAATCGTCCTCCTTCAGGCTGCCAGAGACAACAGGTGAGAGCAGTTTGACTCCCTGCAGGCTCCACGGCTCTCCCTTGGCGTGTGTGTGTGTGTGCGTGTGTGTGTGTGTGTGGGTGTACGCACGAAGGGGCCTGGGCCGGTGGGATGGGAGAAATGCAGCCAATGCCAACTCAAACGTTAAATGAGGATTGAGACGAGAGCCGCGCCATCAAAGGGCTCCATTCAGAGGTGCCAACGATGCAGCGTGTGTGTGTGTGTGTGTGTGTCTCTGTGTGTGTAGGTCGAAGTGTGTGTAGGTCGAAGTGTATGTATGTTTAGATCTATGTGTGTGTGTGTCTGAGTGTTTAGGTCGAAGTACATGTGTGTTTGTGTGTGTGTGTGTGTGTGTGTGTGTGTGTATGTGTGTTTAGTTGTGTATGTGTGTGTGTGTGTGTGTGTGTGTGTGTGTGTGTGGTCAAGGTGTGTGTGTGCGTGTGTGTGTGTGTGTGTGTGTGTGTGTGTGTGTGTGTGTATGTGTGTATGAAAGGCTGAGTTGTGACTGACCAACCTGAGCGGCCCTCCATTCTAGCTAAACAAGCCATTAAGATGTCTGTTTGGCAACAATGCCTGGCGTGTTGTTGAGTAGAAAAAGCTGGTGTTATTGATGGCTGCCAGAGTGTAGCATTAAGTGATAATGATGTGACAAAGCATGTGCCCCCCCATGGAACAGCTGGCGGGAGGCTGGTCACCTATAAGGGGAGGGTGACCTTCTGGTGGAATGGAGGGAGGAAGGAAGGGAGGGAGAGCGGGAGGGAGGGACAGAAACGGGTGGAAAAGAGGGCTAGTGGAAAAGCGCCCACCGCAGAGAAACGGTCTGCAGGACATAGCGAGTTAACTATGCATGCAGGGATAAACATAAGGCAAAGGCCAGCAACATCTGGGGACAGCGTGTGTTACTGGACGTGTGTGTGTGTGTGTGTATGTGTGTGTGTGGAGGGGGGGCTCTCTGCATGTAGATCCATGTGTGTGTGTGTGTGTGTGTGTCGTACCTATAAAAAGAGCCTCACGCCAATTCACCCCCTCATGACCATCACGAGACGCAGTCTCGACCATTAATCCACATTTGAGTTGCGCAACATCATTCAACAAGGGTATAAATATGACAGATAAAGTTACTGGGGGAGTTTTTTGGGTACGTGCTACGCTACCATTTGAAAGGTTCTCAACAGACATACGGGCAGCACTTATTGAACCGGCAACTTGAGCCTGGCTGGAGCCGAAATGTCGACAGATGGAATGAGTGAGAGCTAAAGGGGTAGTTCCTAAATTAGCGTGTATGTCAGAACAAGATGGAGCACCCCTGAGGACACTGAACCCCTTCTCCCTACTGTGAACGCTGGATACACACACTCTACACACACACCCGTGCGCACACGCACACCAGAGCGTAGAAAAGGGCACGGTCGATGATAAGGCTTTCATGAGAAAGATTTAAGGCTGATCTAAGTGTAAATCTCGAGTGTTAAAACTTCTGAGTTCTTTTTAAAGTGCATGGTGAGTTCAAGTTACACCCCCACATTTGTAAAATGTTGCTTTATGACACGTCAGATATGCACTCTACTCGAACACTATAGGACTGTGTGTGTTTTAATAAAATTCCAATTTTATTAAACTAAACATGATTGTTTCCTTTCTAAAATGACTTTAATCTAAATTTATTCAATCTAAAATAAACGATGGACAGTATTATCACAATGTCTTCAAGAATTCAGCAGGGGGATGGGTTCCAATCTACTGTCGCTCTTTAATTTTCATGATTAGCAAATTCGTTTTCTTCTCATTTCCAGTAATGGCCTGGGAATGATCTGTTAATTTTCCACCTACCATTAGATTAGGTTGTACAAAGTACGGTCTGTACTCAGATAGGAGAAAGCAGTGTGGGATTCATCCTAACTCTCAAATGAAAGATAACAAGGTCTTAAAAGTGGATCGCGAGTTAAATTTAAACACATTATTACCCGAATATTTTCAAGTCGTTTTTCCACATTCAAGGTTTATTCAAATAGTTTGAAGTCGTTTTTCACAGCATTTTTTACCCAGGTCGAAAGTAGTCTCAACGTTGAATCCCAGACATACTGTGCAGGTACCAAGACAGGAAACAAACGGTTTCCCTCCAAACCCTTCTCTATGGGCCAACTGTCAGTCATATTTTCTAATCAGCAAAGAGTTGTGAATTAAAGTGTAAATTAATTAAATGTAACCAGATACACTCTGCAAAATGGGATGCCCGCAGTGTGGAACCTCATTTTATCTTCCCCAAGGCAATTCTGCCTTTCACACTCTTACACACCCGCACGTGCACACACACGCGCACGTGCACACACACACACACACACACACACACACACACACACGCACACACGTTCTGTGTGCCAGAGAAATGATCTGCCAGTGACTCTTGCATGTTGTAAAGTACATTAACACATGCAGCGGCACCAAACCTCAAATAAATAGAGAGAAATAGAGAGCAAGAGAAATACAGAGAAATGGAGGGAAATGGATGGAGAGTAAGAGAAATAGGAGAAATAGTAAGAGACTGAGTGAAGTAAAGAGAGAAACAGCGAGCAATGGAGTGAGTTTCAGATAAATAAACATTTAAAAAGAGCGTTGTAGAAAGAGAGAGGCAGAAGTAGAGATAGAGGAAGAGGGTGAGAGGTAGCGAGAGAGAGAGAGAGAGAGAGAGAGAGAGAGAGAAAGCATGAGATGGACAGAGAAGAGAGAAAGAGCCAAGAGGGGAAGTGAGAGAGAAAAAAAAAAGAAAGAAAAAAGAGATTGAGTCGTAAAAATGTTTCCCTATCAGAGTATCCATGTCCTTACATATTCCCCCTTACCCCCCTCACTCCTTTTGATGTGCTGCCCCTCCCGCCCTCCACCGAAGAGGGGGCTCCGAAACAGCCGCGAGGGTTGGGCCCAAGATGAATCCGGTTTCAGGACGCAGTAACTTTTTGATGAGCTCTGAGCTGTTTCCTCGGGATTCGGTTCTGCAGGAGAAGACTTTATTCCCCGTGACAAGTGACCAGGGAGCGGCCCCGGGATGGAGGATGCTCGAAGAAGAGGGAACGAACAACCATGTGTATGCAGTGTCTTTTTATCTATCAACACCTATGAATATAAACTGAGGTTATGGTGGTGTACAAGGGATATTAACATTGAAATGATAGGACAGTCTTCATCGAAATATTAGAGGAACTGCTTGCATGTGGGTCCACAAATGTGTGTCAGGTCAATCTCTGTCCAGCGCCCACTCTCTTCCAGTGTTGTAGGTGTGGACACAAGTGCAGAGATGATTTCTAAGAGCCTTTAATTAAGGTGAGCAATGATATGTGAACAAGAAATTAATAGAGACAGACCTTCTGGTAAATGAGTAGAATTAGCACTAGTTTTATTAAGTTAAGACTACACATGTGCGGACACAGGTTTAGCAATGAGGGAACATATCGCAAACAAAGGCTGGTGTTTAAATAGACAAAACCAAACACAGGTGCAAACAGTACCACTGATTAGGAGTGCTGGGTGAATCTCCTTGACGTGCCCTGCTGGGTGGATCCCAGTGTTACAGCCTTGTCTCCGCAACACTCCCCGGCCGCAAGCTGGCAGAGCGGCTCACTGAAGTCTGGCTGTGCTGAGGGGAAGCACGTCAAGCACACACACACACACACTATTTCTGTTGGAGCAGCCAAAGGAATTCACTGCTTTGGTGGAAATGTTCGGAATTCAAGCAACGGAGCTTAGAAACGTGAATTTGAACCAAAAACTAAACACTTCCTCAGTGGCCAGACGACTTCATCCTCTTCCTCTTTTAAATCTTCCTCCTTCTCATTCTTCTTCCTCCTTCTGCTCATTCTCTTCTTCCTCCTTCTGCTCATTCTCTGACTCTGACAAGATTGGATTTCACTTTCCTGTCAGAAAACAAAAGGCACTGTCTCAACTATTCATCCTGTTCTCACCTATCCTTAATACACACGCACGCACGCACGCACGCACGCACGCACGCACGCACGCACGCACACACACACACACACACACACAGACGCATGCATGTTCAAGCTCTTTAAAAAACACTACACACACACACACACACACACACGTCAAGGCCTATGCAGCCTACCCTACAGAGAAGACACACAGAAACCCTGAGGAGGAATGAGGACATGATGTCTCTCTCACACATGATAACATGGTGAAGATGCCAGTACAGCAGCCAGAGCTGTTATGTGCTGTTGCTCTTTGATGTTGGTGAGCCTGTTACAAACACACACCCCAAATTACACCCTTCTCCGCTTTGATCTATAAAACCTCAACGCCTGCTTCAATGCAGGTTTAACAAGCCTGTGTGTGCTTCTCTGAGTGTATATGTCTGTGTGAGCAATGTGTGTGAGAGAGAAAAAGGCAGATAGAGACAGAGAGAGTGAGAGAGATAGAGAGGAAAGACACGAAAAAAATGCAAGAACGCGAGAATACAGCACGTGTCTCCACTCACATGTGGAGGGTACTGTGTGTCCTTGTCTGGGTGTGCATGGAAGTGTTTATAAAATGGCGCGTGCGTGTGCGTGTGTGAAACCGAGTGTCAGACGTCTTGATGAACTAGCGTGTGTCTATGTGTGTGTGTGTGTGTGTGTTGGCGGGAAGCAGACAGCACCGTGCCTCGGGAATAGACGCTGGCAGATCTCTCACGGCGGCCTGGTAAAAACATGTTCCAGGAGACCCCCAGGCCGAGTTAGTCCTGTCGTCACGTCGTCTGCTGATGACTCCCGCCTCTGCCATAAGGGCCGATGACGATCGGGTTGCGTCTTGGATTTCCATCCGACCACCTTCTAATCTCACGACAGATGAGGGGGGAGCGGGGGGGGGGGGGGGGGGGGGTCGCCTCCCGCAGGAATTAGCGCGCCACATGTTTATGTCCCTCTTTAGGAAAAGCGTGGCCGTGGTTGGGAGCACTTTGAGACACTGCACAAGACCCAGACTGGATTAGTGAGGGACAGTTAGGGCATTCTGAAGTGCACCTCCAGTTGTAACGCTTCATGAAAACATGAGCACCTTTCCATATCTTTGTTTCCAAAAGTTAGATTATTACTTTTTTTCTCTAAGGTTTAACACTGAGCACAAAATAAATCCTCAAACAAAAGTGAGACACTTCTTTCCATATGACAAGAGCTCAGTAGCTGAGTCTGACTGATGAATGTTTCACGATGCGTAACACCCTACTGCAGTCTCAGGTTAATCACAAACCTATCAAAACTCAGACACTGTCCTATTCTGTCAAAGACGACGAGGTTGACAGGAGATCAATCAGACAAAACAATAAACATATTCACGGTAATGGCTTTTCTTTATTTCATTCGTGGGTTTGATAAAAAGGGTTTGGTATTGCCTTTTTCAATCTCACCATCTGACCCACACAGGACCGAATAGAGGAGATTGAAAAAAGACACCAAGCAGTACAAACAAAGAAAACAACAAGGAAGAAGGCACACTGGAAATGGTTTAGTATCACAGTGACTGCGGGGGGATTTAAACGTGAGTGAAGCTGGTTTTAAATGATCAAGTCAGATCTAGATTCATCTTCATGGGATTCAAAATCATAGTCTGTCAATTTAGGTTCAAACCACAAGGTCAGGTGATCATATATGTTTTTAAATAACTGATCAAGCCATTTATGATTAGTGCAATTTATGCCTTTTCCTAAATTTCCTAAAACACAACTGCATTTGAATATGGTCAAAATCCTGAGAGGGTCCTTTAAACCTTGCTTCGCAGAAGTAAGTGACCTTTGAAGTTATTGTAAACATCGGTGACAATCTGATTCATGCCGTAGCAGACTCAAAATAGGTATCTGGCGGCACCTAGTGGTAAATGATTGTTTTCAAGGCGGATCACATCTTAGCAGCAGACTAAAGAAAGAACACATCGTCAAACAGTGACCTCTTAAGTAAGCGGAGTATCCTAGAAACATGACTGTGAAGTGCAAATTCATTTTGAATGAACATTTGATACAAACCATCGTGTCCAAGACTTTAAAACATGCAAACTACTGATGGGTTTTACAAAACCACACAGGATTTGGACTTGAATCTCTTCATCTCCTCATCAGTCAATTCAACAATGGAATCTCTCCTGTTCGGGTCGCTTAGCTCGTCAAAGAGCCCGCTACTGATCACCTCCTCCTGCCAGGGAATGGACGACGCGCCCGTGCTGAACTCCTGGAAGAATTTGTCGTCCTTGGCGTCCAGCTCGGCGCCCGAGGACTCGGAGGAGTTGCAGAAGTCTCTGGTGTCCTTGGCGTACACCACGTTAGGGTCTGGCACCCAGGGGGCAGCCACCAGACCGGCCTCCAGGCGAGGGAAGTTGACGCTCTTGAAGAACTCGTGCCTCCTCGGATCGTCACCTCTAAAATCGTAACACAAATTTGTATATCGTATTAGTAGGAACGAGGAAAACACAGTTGACCTTAAGATACTACGTAATTCAGTAGCCAACTGTTGTCATAGGGTGTATTTAAAGAGATGATAGTGGTCTCAGAGGGTCGTACCTCGATAGATAATGGTTGAGTAAAATAGAATCCCAGCACTGTGGCCACTCCCCCACCCCCAGAAAAATCTAAATAAACACTTGCCTCCAATAGAAAAAATGCGCAACCAAATTTGAATCAAAACAAACATTTACCTGCTCCCGAGACGGTACTCAACCCTCCTCTTCAACAGTTGGCTGATGATGCTCTTGGAGGGGCCGTTGAAGCTCTTGTGCTCAAACTTGCAGTCGTCCTCCAGGGTGCGTCGTTTCACTTCCTCCGTCTGGACCTTCTCCTTGTAGTCCTTGAAAGGCAAGCGGGCCGCCAGCATCTCGTAGACGCTGCAGCCCAGAGCCCACCAGTCCACCGGGGTGCCGTAGAATTGCTGTTTCAGGATCTCAGGGGCCATGTAGCCTGTGGTCCCGGCCTGGAGATACGGAAAGGGCAGAGTGAGATTATGAGACAGTGTGGACAGCATTCTCTGTCTCAGTCAGAAGACATCTAAAAGATGCACAAAGCAAAACAGGTAGTGGGAAAACGTTTTTTGTTGCAGAATTTTGGTGTGTATTCCAACAAAGAAGGCTAAGTGATTTACTTTGTGGAGAAAGTGCATTAGTTTATGAGGTTACATTTTTTCATTGTTTTCCCTTTCTTTGTGTGATTCTTTTCTGTCATTTTTGTGGTTTAACACTTGTATAAATCAACTCAACAATTCCACCCTTATCCGCTTCCCTTAAACTCAGACTATGAGCCGGAGAAAATAAATATCAATAACATTATTTATCAAACTATGGTTCCACCTAATCATCATCACAAGGAAAGTAGTGTGTTTGGTGTCTCTGGAGCTGGGCTCCACACCCCCTCTGACGCGAGCCTGCACGGACGCGTTTCTCGACCACACACACCAACCTTCTTGCTTACTATATACTACGGTGCTAGCATGGGCATTGAGACGCAGCCTAACCTTCTGGCAGAGGAGCCGCTCCTCGCCCAGCTCCACGGCCAGCCCCAGGTCCGACAGGCGGCAGTGGCCCTTGCTGTCCAGCAGCACGTTCTCGGGCTTCATGTCCCGGTACACTATGTTCATGGCGTGCAGATGGAGGAGGCCCGTGACGATCTGGGCCGTGTAGTGGACGACGCGCTCCATCTTGAGGCCCCGCTCTCCGATGTAGTAGATGTGGTACTTGAGGTCGCCGCCGTTCATCAGGGTCATGACCAGGCACAGGTGGGTTTTGGTGTCGAACGCATAGGCCAGGTTCACCACGAACCGGCTGTTGACCTTCTCCAGGATCTGTTTCTCCAGCAAGGCCATTTTCTCGCCCTTGCCTTTTTTAAGGCGTTTCTTCTCCAGCTTCTTGCAGGCATACATCTGGCCTGTGGTTTTCACCTGTACTGCACATACCTATGGAAGGACATATGACATGATTGACCTAAATTATAACTGTTTCGTTACTTATTTTAATAACGATGACAGCAGTCATTTCTTTTCTAACTGCTTACTTTTGCACAAGAAATTAATTTGCTTTATGACCCAGAAAGATATAAACAATGCAAAGATACTGGAAAGACAGAGAGAACATTAAAGTCGGTCCGTTTAAATATCAGCCTTACTCTGATTTGGACCCCATGAACACATTAATAAGGGGCTGATTATTGTGAACTACAGCCGGGTGAGTAACATTATTACTACAAATAACGCTAATAATACTGTAATTGATCATTTTGATGATTGATATTTTCCCTTGTTAGAGCTTTAAACCAATAAATAAACATGCAAAACATGAGTAATACAGATGACATGACTACCAATAATACTGCAACTGTTTGTAGTGAAGGAACACCATAACCTGATAACGTCCCAGTGAGAAAGTGAGAAACACTGCTGAGAAACACTGCTGCTGGGGACTTACCTCACCAAAGCCTCCCTTGCCCAAAGTCCTGAACTCAAAGAAATATTCCTCACAAATGTCTTGCCTTTCAAACTCCTTCCAGCGCAGGAACAGGTCAAAGAAGGGGCTGGCTAGGTATTGTGTGAAAGGCTTTCCTCTCAGGAGATCCTCGGTGGCCTTCATCATGTCCATCATCACCTTTTGAAAGTCCACGTCCGACACGTCCTGACACTTGTCAGCCACGTCCCCGGTGAGGTACGACAGGGAACTGGCGGAGTCAGCCAGACAGAATTTACAGATGAGGCCCTTCCGGATCTTGTCCTTGACCCCTGCTTCCGCCAACGTCCATTCCTTCAGCTCATCCAGGAACTCGGCAGCCGACAAGCACTGTGGCATTAAGGCTTTGAGAAAATGCCGGAACAACCTTCTCCCGATAGGCTGCGTCTCGCAAAGAGACTCGTAGTCCCTCTTGATGGTTGCTCGGAGGGCAGCGCTCCGATTCAGCTTGGGAAGAGAAAGGGACTGCCTCCGTTTCCTCATCTCCTTGTCTTCCGCCCATTGGGCTCTCAAGTAGATAGTATTGGCCACCAGATTGTCGAGTGCCCCCATGTCACCCATGGTGCCCACTGCCTTGAGCTGTACCTACTGGGTAGGAGGCAGGGGGCTGAAACCTCCAATCTCAATCCCCTTTTCTTTTTCTCCTCCACTGTCCCCTCCAAGTCCACCTGGGAACGGTCAGACCGCTCTGGCACAGGTCTGAGCTGATACAGAGGACACTTACTGCCACAACCATTCGTGTGACGTCTTTTTTTTTAGAACATAGAACACTCAATGGGGATTTGCTTTAGGTAAGTGTCTTTGTGTGCTTAAGAATAGCATAGGGTTAAGGCGACTGACTGAAGCAACTTACGTGGTTGGTCCTTAAGAAGCTTAAGCAAGAGCCTATATTTAGCAGGTTGTCAATTGCCAGGATGAAGTGGTCCTACTACCACCAGTGTGTCCCATTGGGAAGCCTTGTGCTGGTTCATCATATCATGCTTGGTTACAGTTAATCGGTAACACCCAAGGGGTCCTGGATAATATTCTACTGTTGGAGTCGGTATCTACATTTTATCCACATAAATCTATACCTTTTTAGAGCTGACTCGAATGCTTTGAAGCTTCCATTTACCATGGAAATCGATTTCCAAATCAGATTTCGAAGGTTGCGGTTTAAAAAAAAAAATTATTATCCCAAAGAGCACTTGAAAATAGAAGGCCTAATCCAACATTGTTCATTGTGCATCAGCATTAATTATTAGTTAATACTATTTCACAAGAACATTTAACCTTGGCTTAGTGTTGTGCCGCCGCTCTCATGTAAACTATTACCAGCACTTAAACTGGTTGTTTGGCCATGCATGTGACAGGCTTACAAATAATAGTCCAGCAAAGATGATGGTATATTCTTCAGTCTTTCTAGTATTTATTCATTTGTGTATAGGCCTATGAGAAAGTTCGTTTTATTTCGGTTTTATAATAGGCCTTTATTAAATTTTTTTATTGCCAGGGTTGCCAACTTTTCCAAAAACCTTTGCGTGATCATGATCAAGACGAGATTAATCAACTTATTAAATCTATTTTATCCATTATCAACGTGTTCAGATAAAAAAAAAATCAAAAAATTAAAAAGAAAAACAAGTCCTGTGACTTTTAACCGAGACCCACTGACTTAAATCTGGCCCGGGGTGTTACCATGGATTAGCCCTACGTATAGAACCAGGGTCATAGTTGACAGGTAGGCAGGCGTTAAATAAGTGTGCAATAATCCAATAGTAGGGCATGTTTAAGATGGGATGGATAGAAACACGAAGGCAAGACATGTTCTCTCTTTCTGACACCCTGTGGCCGTTGACAGCTTCATGAAAAGTGGATTGCTTTAGGTGTGATAAGTTACACGGGACATTCATGGACTTACATTGGTGTTAAGCCTTACAAATAGTCTACACGTAGTTTGCCACAATGTGAATAACTATCAAACCGTTCATTCTGTTTGAAAGAAAAATACACAAAGATACAAAACATTAATGTCATTGCTGGCAAAACTTACATATTTACATATTACATATTCGTTCTCAATTGACATGTTTCAAAAGAAAAAGTCTGAAACAGCTTTCAACCTACTGATAAGTATTTATTGTTATAAACACACAAAGATATATTGGACAACCACAGATAAATCAGTGAACAAAGAAGCAACTGAGCAGTGCAACCATGCCTTTCTTCTTCTTGTCTCACATCACGACCCCACATCAGTGTCCCAATCAGCAGGGGTCCTCAAAACATTGTCTATTCTTTTCCTACTATCCAAGGAATGGCAAACAACAGCATGCAAACACTTGGGAGAATGGCACTTGCAGTGCTTAGTGTCTTGGTCTTCTATCATACAGACAGTATGAGAACGTCCTATTTCATTTGCCAATTCTTTGAACAACCCAATCTTGCTGGCACAATGGACAGCGGTTGTTCTGTTTCACCCAAAGGGACATACAACAGTTATGGAAGGAGTGGTTGCACTCTCCCCACACCACTGTGAAAGAAAGGAGTTGGAGAAAGGGAAATATAGTACACAGAGAAAGAGGACAAGTAAGAGAGAAGTGTAAAACTCTGACAACAAAATGTACATGTCACAGTTTGAACCTACATGCTGACAGTTATGATCAACTCCTGTGTGGCAGTGAACAGCTGTCCAATTTCGGTTAATATTCTGGCACTAAATCAGTGCATGCTTCTGACAACTGCCTTGAATAGCGTTAATCATTATGTAAACAACATGCAAATATAATAGGTTACCTAGCTATCAAAATAGCTGCCATGTAATAACCAAACTGTCTTACCAACACAGTCCTCTTGCTTGTTTTCAGCCTGACAACGGAGACATGCATCTGTAATATGTAGAATAAGAAACAGTCGGAAATCACATTTTGGTAGCAAAGCAATTAGAGAGCAATATAATTAGCTAAACCAGCGGACGTTACGTTAGTCAGCTAGCTAAGCTAATCAACAATATCCAACTTACCCATTACTTGGACCCTACAAATGGCACAGGTATCGCATTCAACGTCCCAACTCCACATTGCCACTGCATTCCACTTCTTGAGCGAAAACATCTTGTCACCGCTTGATTTAGATCCAGTATTAGTGTTGTGAGAGTGGACTAAACTCGGCTCATCACCCTCGTCCATCTCTGCCACAAGATAGCTAACAGTCGTTAGCTAGCTGCCAGGCAAACAAAATGGACGGTGCTAAACTGAATTATCTAGCAGGCTAACTAGCAGGCTAGCTATGCTACAACTAACTACGATAAGCCTCCGACCTCACGAAGCCCAGCAGATGGCGCTGTTTTTTAGAAGGAGGATAAAAGGTCACGCACAAAAGTGGTCGGCCAATGAAAACACAGTGAATTGTTTTACGGATGTAAATAACATATGACGTAAGGGTAACGTTAACCATTTGGGAGTGTACAATTAGACAACGAGAACCCTACAATCTCAAGAAGTTTATAACCATACCTTTTAAATCTATAGAATACAGGAACGGTATGCCTAAAGGAAGTAAGTGGGATAGCGTTCTCAAAGATTATTCTAATGATGAATCTAAGAAGCTGCCTATCTATCAACACAAGTCCAAACTTATTCAGGACGTCAAGGATAATGCATTTCTAGTTGTAACTGGTGAGACGGGCAGTGGGAAAACAACACAACTTCCACAATACCTGTACCAAGCAGGTGAGCGTTTGTCACACTGGGACATAGTTATTCTATTATTTCATTAGCCCACTTGTGAATCAGTGGTTTTAAGTTATGGATAGCACTTGAATTGTGTTCCCACATGTTTTTAACAATAACGTGTATTTGTGTGGTTGTGCAGGGTTTTGCAAGAATGGCAAAATTGGCATCACCCAACCTAGGAGAGTGGCAGCCATCACAGTTGCCCAGAGGGTAGCTCAGGAGATGAAATGTAGTCTAGGACGAGAGGTTGGCTACCAAGTGCGTTTCGATGACTGCACTTCCGAGGTGTGTGAACTAAGAACAAGATCATAATTTTTACTTACATGGTGTGCAAAGTTGTTTCCATTTAATGTGATTACCAATGTTTCTTTTGTGTGTTGTCTCAAAGGACACGATGGTCAAGTACATGACGGATGGCTGCTTGCTTAGAGAGGTCTTGGCTGACTCCCATCTGTCTCAGTACAGCGTTGTGATTCTGGATGAGGTTCACGAGAGGAGCTTAAACACGGTTAGTCACAATATGTTCTCAATGAAGCCAGACCCTTCTGAGCCAAACCATTATAAAGCAGACTAGTGTGCTTTGTCACCTACAGTGGGTGCTAGTGGTTTTCACTGTTGTCAAAATAGGTCTTCGTGGTCGCACAATGATGAGGATGTCGGGCAGTACTGTTGCAGGGCTTGGGATTACATCATGTGGTGCTTAAAGCAGCAAAACATACTAAATTAACTTAGGAAACTTGTCATTGCAATACATTGCATCTAAACATGTTGACAATAAATAATAAATGTGTTGCAGGATATTCTACTGGGTTTATTGAAGAAGAATTTCTGCAGAGGTGATAAGGGCCAGGAAGGTCGTTCTGTCCCCCTAAAGATAGTGGTGATGTCAGCCACTCTGGAGAAAGACAGTTTATCTGCTTTTCTTGGTAACTGTCCTGTCTTCACCATTCCCGGCAGAACCTATCCAGTCACATGCAAGTTTGGATGTGCCATAGGGCCCAAGGACAAAGACAGCACTGTCTATCTGAAGGAGGTGGGTTTCTGTGTGGTTTTATGAGTCGGATGCTAGTTAATTTGGTACAGAGGTGATTGTTTAGATACTTTTTCTTTGTTTTAGGACTTTTATTTAGCCCCTATAAAAACGTAACTGAATATGATGTACTTTCTTTTGGTTAAAACAGGTTGTTAAAGTGGCCCTCGATGTTCACACCAGTGAGATGGCCGGTGATATTCTTGTGTTTTTGACAGGTGAGCTAGTGACAATAATATAATGGATACATTTTGTATATACAGTACAATGATATTTTTTTGTGTGTTACAAAACTATATTAGCAAAAATAAACGTTTCACTCGTTTTGCAGGGCAGTCTGAAATTGAAAAGGCCTGTGACATGCTGTATGAGAAAGCAGAGTCTATTGACTACCGTTATGATGTACCGGACCAGACAGTAGAGGGCCTGCTCATCCTGCCCCTGTATGGATCCATGCCTACAGGTGACAATACAAACTCAGTAAGCATTCAAAATGTAGGCAAAATTTATTGTATGTTCTTAGCATTTATTTATCCAAAAATAATTTCATATTTTACCGACCATGGTCTACCAAGATATCACAAGTTTGTGCTATAACCGAAGAGACAAAGTTAATGAGAATGTCAACAAAAGGCTTTTAGAAACTTAGCTGAATTTAGGACTTGTTACCCAACTGTGCTCTTCAATGGACTAACGTTTTAAAATGACATCTTCCTGATAGATCAACAAAGAAAGATTTTCCAACCTCCTCCACCAGGAATAAGAAAATGTGTGGTGGCAACCAACATTGCAGCAACATCGCTCACTATTAACGGGATAAAGTGAGTAACATTTTTGGTTATGGGCAAAAACAAAGAGGTGTACACTCTGGCAATCACAATGCTCGTGTGTAGCGTTACCATCACATCTGGTTGATCCGTGTCAGTATTGGATCTCACATGGTTGTGGTACTTGAGACATTTGCGAAAGATAGAACCTCTGTTTTTCTTGCAGGTACATCATCGATAGTGGCTTTGTAAAACAACTCAACCACAACTCCAGGGTTGGCATGGACATCCTGGAAGTTGTACCTATTTCAAAGTGAGTAACGATATACACTCATGGAATGTTTGAGTCATGGTCAGTTTGAAAATGTTCACTTTGAGAAACAAACAACTGAAAAACAGTTGTTACAGTTAGGTAACAACACGTACAGTGTCGCTGTAGCTGATTTAGAGGTACTGACCAGCGGCTTTGACTCTGATGCACCGTAGGAGTGAAGCCCAACAGAGAGCTGGCCGTGCCGGTAGAACGTCCGCCGGGAAGTGCTTCCGGATCTACAGCCAGGAGTTCTGGGAGAAATGCATGCCAGAGTACACAGTGCCAGAGATCCAAAGGACCAGTCTCACCGCTGTTATCCTTACGCTCAAGTGCCTGGGAGTTCATGATGTCATCAGGTACCTACCTACAGATCCACTATGTTGTTTGAGATGACATTGCAGATTATATACTTTTTTTTAAGTTGGTTATGTGTCTGTTCTTATTTTTGTCTTCTGCTCATTCTCATCCTTACTTTTAAGGCGTATTGTCTTTATTGCGTTATGAATTAATAGTCATGTTTATTTCTTAAACTGTTAGTTGTTGCTTTTCCCACATAGGTTCCCATACTTAGATCGCCCAGAAGAAAGGTTTATCCTGGAAGCGCTGAAACAGCTCTACCAATTTGATGCAATTGACAGGTGGGTTGAACAATAATCAGAAGCAGAATGTTCACCAGTGGAGAGGTCTTTCTCCAAAACGTGATACATATTTAATTCAAAAAGTGGTCCTGTGTCTTAAAACATAGTCATAACATGACCATAAGCATGTCTCTACTTTATCTTGTAGGAGATTCAGCCCAATTCCCTGTTTGTGATGAGGAAGCCCTGTGCGTTGAAATATGATAAGACCCCCATTGTCCTTTGGTATCATGTTTTCACTGTGTGCGGTGTTTAGGAGAGGTGCGGTGACTCGGCTAGGGGAGCTGATGGTGGAATTCCCCCTGCCCCCAGGGCTGACCCGAGCCCTGCTCAAAGCTGCCTCGCTGGGTTGCCATGACAGCCTGCTGGAGTTGGCCGCCATGCTCTCCGTGGAGAACATTTTCATCAGACCAGGTGGGGGGCTTCTTTCTTCTGTTACAGGAAACATAAAAAATAGAGAAATAAATTACTCTGATAAATGTCGTTTTACACCGTTATGTTGGCAGTAGCCGAGATTAAAATAAATTAAAATATATTTGGTTTTGGGTGTGTTTTGTTTTTGTTTTTGGGATGGAGTATCGAAAAACCGTTTTATAGCACAGACCTGCCTGTTCTCAGGTAATTTAGCTGTCAAAACGGGTATTTTAACTATATCAAACCGGTTTTCCATTTTGTTTTCGCAGGGAATCCAGAGAAGCTGATGGAAGCAGATAAAAAGCACAGGCAGTTGGCTAAGAAGGCAGGCAGCTGCAATGACTTTGCCACACTGCTCAGTGTGTTTGAAAAGTGCAAAGCCAGGTAATAATAACACTATCTAATTCAAAGAGTTCATAAAAAAAGAAGTATTTACAGTGTCCACATACTCAAAACCGTGTGCTTATTTTTGCTCACATGCTACAGCGACAATCCCTCAGCGTGGTGCAAAGACCACTATATCCACTGGAGGGCGCTAAAATCTGCCTTCAGTGTGGAAACACAGCTGAGAGATATACTCCTCCGGCTCCAACAGGTGACAGAAATTACAATGGTTGATGTCAATTGATACAGTCTTTGAAGAGTTGTCTTGTGTTTTAAAATGAATTGATAGCATTACCTATTAATGAAGTTAGAAATGAAGCACTGCCTGTGAACTCTTATAGTTTAACATTTTGAATGCATCAAATACACAGTTTGTCCTGTGAATACGCCTCACCCTTCTTTTCTGTAATGTAAACCTTTTGTATATTTGTCCTGAAATACATTGCGATGATTAAAAGAAGTACGTGTATATTCACTACTGATCATGTATATAATACTTTCTCCTTGTAGAAGAGAGATTTTCCCACAGACAAGTTTGATGGGAATAAGAGTGAGCTGTTTAGGCGATGCCTCTGCGCAGGGTACTTCAATAATGTTGCCAGAAGGTAAACATGTCTCATATGTATTCAACTGAATAATTTTGGAATAAATATTCCCAATAATCGCTCTTAACAATTTTTCTTCCTAAAGGTCAGTTGGCAAGGTATTCTGTACCATGGATGGGCATGGATCAATGGTTCACATTCACCCATCATCATCAGTAAGATAAAAACAAATGAGTATGATTTTTACCGTTATTGCAGCAATTTTATGAAAACCTTTTCTAATCAATGATAAGCAAATTAATTAATTGAATAGCAAATAGAATAGTAGCCCTTGAAATCTATCAAACCATTTCCCATTTTTCTCCAGCTCTTTGATCAGGAGGAGGAACTAGACTGGGTCATCTTCCACGACCTCCTTGTAACGTCGCGTGTGTACGTACGGACCGTGTGCCCTATCCGTTACGAGTGGGTGAAGGACCTGCTGCCCAAGCTCCACGAGGTGGACGTTTATGAGCTAAGCAGCGTGGCCAGGGAGGAGGTGACCGACGAAGAGGTCGCCAAGTGGGAATCGACCAAGGCGGCTAAAAGACAGGCGGGTGAGTGGCTTGATCTAAAACAAGTGTTTCAGATTCTCTGTTCACGTTTACCAACCTGGAAAGGCTTAAAGTCTTGGCTAAGATAAGCTCTGATCCGTTAAGATATGACTTTAGCTGTTGTACTTTATATAAAACAGTGATTTCCCATCTTTCTTTCTTTTTTGCAGATGGCTCGAACGAAGATGCCCTGAAGAAATTAGGGAAGCGAAATGATGAAAGATCAGTTAAAGATGCCCGTGCTCGGTACTTGCAAAGGAAACTCGAACGGCAACAGGGCAAAGCACCATGAGAAAGGTGTTTGACATTGGACTTTCAGCAAGAAAAATGAACGTTGGATTAACTGCAAACCTGGAGGCCATATTATAAATATCTAGGCCTTGTCACCATGACAGACTTAAGTGTAACATCAAGACTTCTAAGATATACTTTTTTATTATCTGAAAACGGTGAACGACTGATGAGACAGGGGTCACATTTTTGGTTCTATCCATTTTCTTTTTTACTTTGACCTACTGTTATACCTATTACATCATAAAATTTAAGATAACTTCTAAGAATGTTTTTTAATGTGTTGCTCTACTGGAGATAAATGTGATTAAATTAAGACATGAATTTCTATATGGTAAATGTCACCTGGGTAGGCCATATTAAATGACATGAAGCTCTGTTTAAAGTTTCCAAATTGTGTATGTGTCTGTTTCAGCATTAAAAGTAGCAGTGGTTGTTTATCTTTAGATTATGTGTAGATTAAGTGTATTTTTCTCTAGTGAGGTCAAATGGCATTATCTAGATACAGAACTGGTTTGACAGTATTGCACTACCAAGGAGAAAAAAAACCTTACTCTGAAGGAAAAACACAGTAACAACAACGTCAGGCATTAAC
>JAPMUY010007764.1:40000-58105 GCA_026901105.3 Galaxias olidus | reverse complement strand
TCTGGACAACTATTAAAAATTTGTTAATGAAATACCTGATTTGGTTAAGTGATCAGCCCCCTAGAGTATACCAGTATAAACTTACTCAGGTGTAACCAATCAACTTCCAGATCAAACACCAGGCTAATTGCCTCCCACCTGATGTTAATTGCAGTGGTTTTGATTTCTTTAGAATAAAACCAGCTGTTTTCTTGAAAATTCCACTACTCGTGTTGCATGGTAGTGAAATGTTCAACATGGTTGGAAAAGTACATTCAAAGGAACTCGTGATAAAGTTGTGAAAAAGCACAAGTTAGGTGAAGGCTACAAAAAGATTTTGAAAGCTTTAGCTAGCCCTCTGAGTACCGTCCAGAGCATCATTAAGAAGTGGAAAGCATATGGCACCACCAACACCTTGCCTAGATCAGGCCGTCCGTCCAAACTGGATGACCGAGCCAGAAGGACATTGATCAGAGAAGCTACCAGGAGGCCAAAGGCAACTTTGAAGGACTTCCAAGTCTTCATGGCTGTGACTGGTCGGTCTGTGCATGTGACAACAATCCCACAAGCTTTACACAAAGCTGCTCTGTATGGCAGGGTGGCAAGAAAGAAGCCTTTTCTGAAAAAGTGCCACACTCATTCTCGTCTGCGCTATGCAAAAACACATCTGGAATGTTCTGTTACCATGTGGAAAAAGGTTTTATGGTCAGATGAGACGAAGATTGAACTTTTTGGACTGAACTCTAAGCGCTATGTTTGGCGAAAACCAAACACAGCACACCACCCAATAAACACTATTCCTACTGTGAAGCATGGTGGGGGCAACATTATGTTGTGGGGATGTTTCTCTTCAGCGGGGACTGGGCAATTGGTCAGGATCGAAGGGAAAATGAATGCTGCCAAGTACACCCAAATTCTTGAGGAAAACCTGCGTCCCTCTGCTAGACAGCTGAAGATGGGCAGGTCATTCACCTTCCAGCTCGACAATGATCCTAAACATACTGCCAAAAGAACAAAGCAGTGGCTTAAGGATAGGAAGGTGAATGTCCTGAGTGGCCAAGTCAGAGCCCTGACTTAAATTCGATAGAAAATCTGTGGATTTACATGAAGAGAGAAGTCCATCGCCGTTCCCCACAGAATTTGACTGAACTTGAACATTTCTGCGAGGAAGAAAGGCCAAATATTCCCCAATCTAGGTGTGCAAAGCTAATAGAGACATATCCAAATAGATTGATGGCTGTAATTAAAGCAAAAGGAAGCTCTACAAAGTATTAAATCAGGGGGCTAATGACTTTTTCCAACCCTGTTATACAAGGTTTTCAATTTTTATTATTTTCAGAACTGTTGTCTTTTTTGTCATTATTTTTATGTTGTACGGCAAAATTTGTAAATAAAACTGGAAAAAAATTATTTTAATAGGTTTTGATTTCAGGCTGTATGACAAATAAATTAACTATTTCAAAGGGGTATGATGATTTTCTATAGGCACTGTATTCCTTCATAATCTCTGGCTTCAAGGCCCTCCAATCAGAGCCACTCAAATAAGCTCCTCCCACCCAGGGATGAACAAACGGATCACTCTGATGACACCACGCCGCCCTGTGATGTCATTGGCAAACGCCGCCTCTGTAGTTTAATGAACGTTTTAAACACAGTAGACTAAAGGAACAGTTCACCAGAAACCCAACAAAAAAGCAGCAAAGCATGTCACAGAGTGAGAGGCCTACACTGCATCTCACATCAAACACCACTTTGTACTTTTACTAGGTACTTCAGCAGCACTAACAAGGTACGTACTGTTGCATGTAGTAGACATACAATTAGGACATACAACTTTGACATTGCATTACGCCTTGAACTTTGACCCTCTTGCTCATACATTTGTCGCAGTCCGTGAGGTGCAATGGATGTCCGGATGCAATGGGACATCTTGGTATTTTGCATGCATGCTGCATTTCACATACCATGTTTTGGGAAATACTTAATCTTTGTCTGGCTATCTATATGGTATGGTAGCATGGGAATTGAGACCCAGTCCAAGTGGGCCAAAGGAGCCATCTTAAACAGGGTGCAGACACAGCCAGCTCAGGTGTTCCCCCCGTCTAACTGAAGACTCCTCCACTGCCTACCAGCCACCTGTAGGAAAAGCAGGGAACAACAGGAGAGGAACAAAAGGCAGCAGGCCTTTTTAAACTCCACGCATGCCTCACCCGTCAGGACCCACCCCTAGGTGCACACACACTGGGTTCAGCAGAGTGACAAAGTGATATACCTCAGTGTCTGTCATGCTGTAGGGGAGTCCTCTCATCTACACAAAGTGATAAATCTCAATCTCTGTCACGCTGTGTGGGAGTCCTCTCATGTACACAAAGTGATATACCTCAGTCTCTGTCACGCTGTAGGGGAGCCCTCTCATGTACACAAAGTGTTCATTCCCCTCATAAGAACCTCACCACCTTTATACGACTCTGATGATGAGGGCAACACCGACTCAACAGTGTCGTATACCTCTTGGTGATAATGACCTGTAAGGTACCTACATACCTAGCCCCACCTTTAGCCTTAGGAGAAGGAGGCAGAACGCCTACAGCTGATACCTCATGTCTGCCAAATGAAATGTCTTCCAATCCAGCCTCCATGCTATTACAGCGCCTCGCAAACCTGTCCTCATAAGTCAAAACAAACTCATCAGCTAACAGGAGGAGTAGTAACCTTATACTCAGTGATTTATGTTGTGACATGGCAACGAGTTCTTCAAATGTTCTAGTACCATCAGGTTGAAGAGCCATTCTGGTGTGTCAACCCCCAAGGCAGAACAGTGATTAAAGTGAGCCACTAACTGTCATGGAAACTCAACACAAGTGTCCTCCACATTTTTCCTCCCGGCAATAAAATGTTAAAGGTATGCTTCTGGAACGGGCTAATATGCCTTTAGTGAGTGTGTATGTGTGTGTGTGTGTTTGCGTGTGTGTGTGTGTGTGTGTGTGTGTGTGTGTGTGTGTGTGTGTGTGTGTGTGTGTGTGTGTGTGTGTTCATTCCTGTATGTCTCCTCAGTGAGTCGTGACAGCACCTGCAGTAGGTCCCAGCTGCAGCAGTGCAGTCTCTGTTCATTCTGACTGAGGGAGGTTTTTGTACGGCTCTCTATCACTGTGTGAACAGATGTTTACTACTGATATAATGGTAACTCTGACAGTAGTAAACTCCTGCATCTTCAGCCTGGACTCCACTGATGGTCAGAGTAAAGTCCCTCCCAGATCCACTGCCACTGAAACGAACTGGAACCCCTGACTCTAAAGTATCAGCCCAGTATATGAGAAGTTTAGGAGCTTCTCCTGGTCCCTGTTGGTACCAAGCTAATTCATTATCGTCGTAAACTGCAGAACTAGTCTGACAGCTAAGTGTTACCGTGGCTCCTGGAGATGAACTCACAGCTTCAGGCTGAGTCACTGTCACCTGACCTCTGCACTCTGAAGAGGAGAGAAAGTTGGTACGTTAAAAAACTGTAAAAACACTAATAACATTTATTAACGTGCACAGAGAAAACCGACTGTCTTATCCTGTTAAAATATGAACAATTATTGTGTTTTACCTGAAAACCAACAGCAGAGGAGAGTCCATATAAAAGTGGATATTAACGTAGTCATGGTGAAAGTTTGTCTGCAGGTGGTATTGTCCTAAAGATAAGCTCTCAGTCCTCCAGAGTTCATCTCACAGGACTTTAAACATTCCCAGAGCACTGGAGCATGTGCTGCTGATGCAAAGTGTCTCTCTAAGGAAACACTACTGTAATACTGCTCCTGACTGTAACAGGGACTTTCCTACTCTTGTTATGTCGATCAAATATAATATTTCTGTTGATAGGACTAACTGACTTGGAATTAGCTAAATATATAATTTAACATGTTATTCTGTTTTTTTATTTGAATAGAACAATTGCAATCTTCATAGATTCTTTAAATACTGAATTTGGTCAAGTCTTTCAAAAATAAACTAAATTAACAGAAAATATATTTAAAATTGGAATATACCACTTCATACACTGTCAGTGTCAGCATATTACTTGCAGTGAAAACTGGCAGCTTTGGTGAGTTTGGTCTTTGTAAAGTCAGAGAGCCGTGTCTCTTAAGTGTCAGAGGTTTTTGTACGGCCGTTCTATAAGTTTGTATCACTGTGGAACACTTTTGGTGGAGGAAGCAGACTGGATAAATCTACTGTATATTCAAAACAAGCTCTTTTGGGATGCATTCTTGTTAAATATGAAGTGGAAGTTTGTTAATTAACTGAGATATGTTCAGTATTATGTACAGTGTTTGTTGAAAGAAATATCTTTAGTTAAATAAATTAAAAGTTACATAGCCATAAAATAATTTAAAGTAGTTTAAATAGTTCACAATTCATCTACATGCTAAAATCCAAACTATTCAAAATAAATTCTAGGGTTTTAAATGTGAAAGGTGTGTCTCTTCAGTGTTAAAGATTTTTGTACGGCCGTTCTATGAGTTTGTATCACTGTGGAACACTTTTGGTGGAGGCACCAGATTGGATATCGGAAGTAAGTCTTTCTGAATCTATATTCAAAACAAGCTCATTAGGGATGTCTTTGAATTACATACCAAGTCTGTATTTAGTTAAGTTACCCTTAATCTTATGAAGAAAATATATGAACATTGTTGCAAGTTGCTTGTGCTTTTAATTTTTATAAAACGATTATTTAAAAAAGAACTTTTAATATAACATTAGACAGGATTATTTGGAGGACTACATACAATTAAGTTGTGATTGAATTACACATATTGTCACAGATTGGTGTTTGAAGGGGCAACTTTATGTTTCTGCAGAACTGGTTATTCATTACAAAATGAGCAAATTGCACTTTAATTACAATAATACATGCTTTGTATTCTTTTGGTGGATCGTACAGATTTAGAAGTGCTACATTTATATAATATGCAAATGAATTAAGTGTAATCAGTTTTATTTATGCACATTAAATGTTCATAAATATTTTATATCCACGTAAAGACAATTTCTGCCGCTATGTGATATGCATGACAGGGTTTTTAAAGGGAAGTGAGAAAGGTCACTAAATGTGTTGAAGCAGATTAACTGTCTGAGAACAGAAACTCACTGAAAGAGGAACAAAGACTTTCTCACAGCCAAGATGTCAAACTGCCATATCATTACATCAGTCATGTGATTGAATGACAGCCGTCTCCTCCTGTCTCCTAGGTGATGTCCGTCCCACCCTGACGGTGCTGCCCCCCTCCAGCATGGAGCTGCAGCAGGGGAAGGCCACCCTCATGTGCCTGGCCAATAAAGGCTTCCCCTCAGGCTGGAGGCTGGGCTGGAAGGTGGACGGCAGCAGCAGCAGCAGCAGCAGCTGGGAGGAGACCAGGAGCCCCGGGGTCCTGGGTCAGGACGGCCACTACAGCTGGAGCAGCACCCTGAGCCTCCCTGCAGACCAGTGGAGGAAGGTGGGCTCTGTGACCTGTGAGGCCAGCCAGGGCTCCCAGCCTCCACTCTCAGAGACCCTGAGGAGAGACCAGTGTTCCCAGCCCTGACCTGACCACACTTACTGGGACTTCCACTGGTTCTACTTGACTGGTCTCAGTCAAACTTTCTCTGTTTCTCTTAATCTCTGTCATCTTGGTCTCTTTTTGAAGATTATTTTCTAATATTTGATCTATCATAGCACTATGTTTCACACTATCATACTATCATTACAGTGATGCATGCATGATTCACTGATACAATTATTTTTTATATTTTAATAAAAACCTTTTTGATCGTAAATATGGTTTTCCTGACTGTTATTTTTGAGCAGACAAAGTACTACATTTGACATCCTGATGTTTTATGACTTAACACCTATGATATGAATAGAAAGAAGCTGACACTAAATATGATATTTCAAATATCGCATGTTTTAATGATATGGTAAGCCTTGTAAGGTATGTCACTATATATTTATATGTTTCGTTGAAACAATTGATGGCTGGGTTGAAACTGACTCCCTCTCATACACTGTTACAGCTAGATCTATTGATGATAGTGATAGACTCATCTTAAGATGCAGAGCTTACTTTGACCAATCCAGTCCTGACAGATCAGTGATTATCAGGGAAGACAGGAAGGATGCATGTAGAATGTGGTGACACAGAGTGACTCCAAGGTGAAGGCTGAACATCTGGCCTCTGTGCTGCCCTATTCTGGCAGCGTGGTGGTCTAGGGCCCTGCTCATGCAAATCAGAGTTTCAGCCCCACAGCCTCCACCCTTCTGGGACTGGGCCAGCTGTGTGTGGGGGCTGACTGACTTGGGAACTGAACGACATTAGTTTGGGGAAGCAGACTTCACTTCACTTGGTTTGGCATCATCTCTAGAGGTTCCGCTTCTGTCACAGGTCTTATATCACTGAACTTGGGCTGGGACACAGCCAGCAGACACAGCTCTGGACTCTGGGGCTGGGGACTGGGGCTTTTAATGGGCGTTTGTGTTTGTTGATGGAGGTTCACTGTACTGTACTTCAGGTTCCATTATGCAGTGCAGGAGTCCCTTATCGTAATATTCAGAATATAGTGTAACATATTTACATCATTACTGTTAGTCGGGGTGAATATTACTGATATAATTAACGATATTTCCATGGTATTGCTATGTCATTTAAGATGCCTCAATGAACTTGTCTAGAATTTAAGATTATATTCTGGTATGGAGGAAGAACTGATGCTGATGGAAAGGCATGTTTAAACCTGAAGCTGAAACAAATGGAAATGGATTTAAAAATACACATCCTTTGTTTATATGTGACTGGTTAAGTTTCCTGATCCACATACGGTACTCAAATGTATGGACAAAAGCTTTGTGACCACATTTAGAAAGGGGCAATAAAAACAACAACATTAAGAAAGATAAAAACAATGATTACTACAATGATGATGATGATGATTACTACAATGATGATGACGATAATAATGATAATGATGTTGATGACGATGACGATGATGACGATGTTGATGATGATGATGATGATGACGATGTTGATGATGATGACGAAGATGAGTATTACTGTTATTATAATAGGTTTATAAATGTGAGCCATAATGAAGAGGTCAAATCAGATTAAAAGTTAGTGAAGTCCTGCTCTATCTACACATTAGTAAAGATGTCAAACTGTCATACCATCACTGTGTGAATGCAAGCAATTTTGTTCTATCGTGATTGTTGAAAAAAAGAGAATTTCTGAAAAAATGCAAAAAGAATACAGCAAGAAAATAGTTTATGTCCCTATCAAGCAAAACCTATTTTCATTGTTAAAATAATAACATTTTCTGCAGGTTTCTGCAGGTACCAGTTGAGGTAGTTACTGGTACTTGAACTGGCTGTACAGCTGATGGTGAGTCTCTCCTGGAGCAACAGACTGAGATTCAGGAGGCTGAGTCAGGATTATATCTCCAGAAGATCCTGATAAATAAAACAATTAAATATTAATATCAAATATTTAAAAACAATTGAATTGTTTAAAATGGCAAAGAAAATGTTACTGATTTCCCAAATGTAATCTAAAGCATATTTGTAGAATGCTAAATATTTTCTATTTGCAATTAAATTTTTTATTTGAATTTGTTTAACATAGTTTGAACAACAATGTAGAACCAGCAGCCTTAGTGTCCCCAGCATTAGAACCAGTGATGACATCATCATTGTGCTGCCTGTCTGTGTGTCTGTGTCTCTAAAAGGACTGAACAGCCTCTGATCAACATTGGCCTCTTAAAGTGAGTGGAGCAGGGAGGCAGGACAGACATACAGTATGCAAACACACTTCCCGCAAACACACACAGACACATTCATTCCCACTCACAGTCATACATTGCTATTTTTAAAGCTGGAGCTTAGTGCTTGCAGCAATGTAATATTTTATGTTTTCAAGGCACAGACAACAATCAGACATACTGTATATACAAGTATTAAACTATATTTAGAGCTTATTTTTGATACAATAATTAATATCAGAATATTCTTTAATTTTAATGTCAAATATTTAAAACACATCTGTAAATAGAAAACTTTTCAAGGCAGAGACAACATTCAGACTCAACATACAGATTTGGACCACCATTGTGGTCGTGAATACTATTTTTATAATGCGATATCCACAACCACAAACACACACACTGCAGCAGTGTCATACAAATGTCTGACCCAAATACAAGTTTGTAATGAGGAGTTAGCTCCTCATATTTGACCATGATATGTGGATATGCGGATTTGTCTATGCTAAAGGGTCCGTAACTGAACTCAGTGGCTTCTATTGCCCTCCAGTGTTGGGATTATGGAATTAGAGATTCACATGCAAACTATTTGTGTGCCTACGGTGAGGCCGGTGTTGGTTTTAAAGACTGCTATCTTAACTTGATCTTAAACATTGTTTGCCAGAGTGAATTGAATTTGCTATTGATTGTTAAAGCCTTAACTTATCATATTTCTAAGAATCCATTTTGCTGGTCATGGCTCATGTTGAGTCATGGAGTCCCGGTCTCTGATAGGCTGCAAAATCACCAGTGTACTTCTTCCCAGCCTGTTAAGTAATTAGACATGTCCACTGGTCACCTGGACACCACATGCAGTTCATTACCCAGTCACACCTGTCCAGGTATATTTAGAAGCAGGAGGAGACTTCACTGCTTTACACAAAAAATATCTATGTGTACAGCTTTCTGAAGTGATCACCCATCTGAGTGTCAAAACTACGTTAAGGTCATTGACAAGCGGTGAGAAATGTAACTAATAATTTGACTTTAGTTTGTAACCAACAATAGTGTAATCATATGACCCAATATCTTTAGGTAATTCAGTAAAACATAAGGCAGCTATTTGTTCATGTATGATGATTCAGGTGTTGTTGAGTATCTGATGCTTCAGGTGTTGTTGAGTATAATGAGTGGAAAGATGGGTCGGGACAGCAGGTCCGATTCAGAGATTAGTTTATTCTTTCACAGAGTCGTTACATTGAACAAATACCAATAAAGACAACACTACACCACTTCCATAGTCATTCTTACCCCATTTCCCCTCAAACACGCCAAGGACTCTCAGACAAGGTGCTGAGGTGAGTGTAGGGTTTACCTTAACCCTCTGAGCCCCAAGCTATTTCTGGGTGTTTTTTACTCCTGTCACATTTAACTAACTGTGGGCTTATTTTCCACTGCACATGCAAGTCCTGCACATCTATGGAAACTGCAATCGTGATTTGGAAGAAGTCAACGTCACTTTTTGACAGCCAGCCAATCAAACTCGATTAAAGGCGGGACTAAAAATAAAAATGCGTAAACAAACGCCGCCATTGAAGAAAGTTAATTCAGCGATCTCAGATTTCCAAAAGGTGTACGATCATACAATAAAAGGGTGCTTTGAATTGAATCAGTTGTATTACATATTTGTAACATGTTTAAATAAACGATAAGGTATATACATTCAAAGAATTTTGCTCTTTATTGGGTCTAAAGTTGTGACCCTGGTCTAGTAAACCAGTGTAGTGACTACTTTGTTGGTGTACTACCGTTAGATCGGCGAGAGAATGAGTAGGCTACAGTTGTCAAACTACCTATGACTAGGATTTGGTTTCTATAATTGTTCATTATTATAACTAACCACCCCATTAGCGTTTTCAAAGAGACAAATCTCTAGGCTAACGTTCGTAGCTAGCATGCTGCGAGACTAACCACCATAGACGCTATTACGGTTGCATAGCAACAAAAAGGTGTCGGTGACGGTGAAGCGCGTTCGTAAAGCGCGTTGAAAACGCTTTGAAAGCGCAAATTACTCATCTTTGGTTCTTGACGTCATAATGAACTATTACGTTGTAGGCCCCATGGTAACAGTCTGCGTCTAATGAACTCGATGTCATCTTAAATTAGTCATTTTGGTGCAATACACAAACAAGAAAAGTAGGTATAATCACCTAGCCTAACTGTTTTTTTTAAACCATCTTTTTACTGTTTTTGCTGTGGGCTCTTAGACTGACTTATCATCTTTGCACAGCCAAAACCAGCGTAATATACCTATTCTCAATCCTTTCACAGCAAAGTTTTGATTTTCGCTATTACAACAATGAGGAGGAGAACAGTTCTTCCACCTCTGCTGCCTACGACGTGCTCCTCGTCCGATGCCGTGGAACAGGACAAGACCCACCAGAAGGCTCCAGGTGCCTTGCCGCAGCTGACCTCATTCGGGCTTCAGCCACGACCCCCGACCGAGGGGAAGCCCCGGCGCAGGCCTTGCCGCGCTTCCCGACGTGTGAAACTTCCAGAGGCAGCCGTCCCCAAAGAGAGCTCCCGGCCGCCATGGAGGCCTCCATCCTCCAGACCCGACAGCTCTCTTCCGTACTGTGAGAAAAGCCTTCCTCGCCTTCAGCAGGCAGAGACACCAAAGCACCACACTCCTTCTCCGCCCTCCAGGAGGACCAAGCTGCCTCAGATCCAGCGCAGGGGGCCATGAGTCCTCTCCGGTCGGGGCGCCCCGCCCTCTGACCGCCAGGCCCCGTTGTCTGGTAAGTGGTCTCTCTCTCTCTCTCTCTCTCTCTCTCTCTCTCTCTCTCTCTCTCTCTCTCTCTCTCTCTCTCTCTCTCTCTCTCTCTCTCACACACACACACACACACGCACATGTAATGAACGATTTTTCATTCTCCGCTGTGAATTCACAGTCAGGTCTAAGCAAACAAAAATATAAGCGGTGTTCTGGACTCCAGTTTCCCCACAGCTTCACGTTGTGTTTCTCTCCCTGTCTGATCTGTGTTGTCCAGGCAGCTCTCTGGCCTCCTGTCTGTTTTCTCTCTCCGGGCCAGAGAGCCGGGGCGCCCGCTGGGTTTAGATCAGAGGGGAGAAATCGTACACGGAGTGGAGCTGTGTCCTCTCAGGTCAGCTCTCATTGTACTCTCGTTACCAAAGGGAATTCCTGGAATAAGTCGCTCAATTTAGAGCTATCTAGTGGTGTATTTTTTATTCTAACTTAGAATGGTTTACTTGATAAGCTCTGTTTTTGTTACATATAGCCAAATCAATGTCTTATTGTTTGTTTTGTATTTAGCTTCAGTATTAAGGCATCTATACCTGTGTGAGCACATTCATTGGGCTAAAACAAACTCTACTGTCTTCACTTCCTTGTTGACAGGCTGGATTTGCAGTGAAATGACCATCACTTCCCCGGCCTGTAAGGCTCCGCTCTGATCCTGACTCAGGGAAAATGACGACAGACAGACTATCAGGCTTCAGCCTTCTAGATAGTTCCCTTGTGTCCTGCTCAGTTCCTGAGAAAGGATTAAACCCGCAAGACACAATTGGATGAGAGACTTGCACCTGACACAACATGTGTGTGCACATACAAACACGGACAAACACACTCACACACACTCTGAAGGGAATGCACCGTGATGAGTGGATCACTGTAGCCAGGATAAACTTGGGACGGGTCACACAAAGCTTCCCCACCTGGTGAAACATGACTCACACTATAGCTAGGTAAGTGGCTTTCTTTTCATCCATTCCTCCCTGGTGATATTTACTGATGTGAAGTTCATCATTGGAATGGATTATACGTTTTTTTGTTGAAAGTTGTGCTTGTGTTACCACGGAAGTCTTCCCAAATAGGCTGCGTGGGACACAACTGGAGCGTTCGGCCATGTCACACACCATATAGTTCACCAAAGCGGTAAGATGTAACCATAACAACAAGCTGGTAGGTATGTCTGTAGAGTCTAAGTCTTCATTAGCAGCACTCCACACATGGAGCACCCAGCTGCTGACACACACACACACACACACACACACACACACACACACACAGAGTTTTACCAGTACATGGGGAAAACCAAACCTAATGCGGTTTAGGGATGTCATTTTCCTGGTATGTTCATCCTTGAAACGACCTTGTTTCTATAAGGATGACCTCAAAATGTTCCCAGCGCTATGCCGCCTGTGGAACAATGGTCTCCACTTGGAGAGCAGGAGACAGGTCATCCACGCAGATTACACACATTAAATCAAGCACCTGCCACACTTGTGTGATTGTAGCCACACCAAGGTAAGTAATCCTTCACAAGCCTTTGGGAGGCAGCCTTGTCAAATAAAATGGGTGAATTCAGTGAAAAACAGCGATTACTGCCAGGGATTGTACACAGTGCTGTTTTACTGATCGGTGTTGTTTGTCTGCAGGATGAGTGTGATTAAGGCTGACGTAAGTCAACGCTCCAAAGAGAACCTCTGACGAAGGACCCATCCCTCTCGGACGCCACACTTCACTTCCCTTGAAGGACTCTCGCAAAAAAATTTAAAATAATAATATTAAAACATTGAACTTTGATCTTTGTCTGTGTTTTATATTTGACATTTATTTTGGAGTAGCCTCTCATACACACAAAGCCTGGCAATGGAGTTTAGTTTAAATTACTCCACACTGCCCTCTTGTGGAGGCTCATGGGGAAAACACTTTTTGCCTGTTTTCTGCTTGGTTTGGAGTAGACCCTATCATCAACAAAAAGTAGAAAAGAAACAGCACTGTAAGGTAGATAATCACACATTTATTGAAACTATTTGGCCCTTCTAGTGCTACCGGTCACCACTAGTAAATGAAAGTACATTCAAACCACTATGATTTGATTGTTTCAAGGAAAGGGTTACTTGCACTGGTGCTTGTTGAAGAAGGCCTCATGTTCGAAACTATATCCCAATTCCATATCCAAACATTCAAAACACCCATTAGCCATGTATATCTGTCAGCATAGTTGGGTCTGAAAGGCTGCTCTCACGCTTTCCAGAGCCTCCTCCTTGGTGATCTTCTCCCAGTCTCCAGGGAGCTGAGCTGGCGTCTGGTGGAACTCCTCAGCAAAGCTATTGTTGAACCTCACCAGCACGTACCTGTGGCAGCACAGTGAGTTATTTGTACACGCTGCAGTTAGGGAGGTTTACCCTACCTACAGTCTAACAGGTTTTTGGATTAGACACGCTGTTAAATAGTTAAACAAACCCGTCCCTCGGTTATAAAAATCATATCATTTAAGTTAGGTGCAAATTCTGTATTTGATTTCAGTTAAGGATGGTGTTATATCCTGAAAACTTGTTTGACAGTTCTTGGTTATGACTGAGCCACCCATAGGAAAGCAAAATCCAAAAATGAGTTCTCAATAGTGTCACATTTTTTTCCCAGTCACAAATGAGACATTTGTGAATCCTAAATGAGACTTTAAGCCTTGTCTCTTACCTCTCAACATCTCCTCAGGAGAAATAGGGAAATAAAGTCTCACATTTGTCTTAAACTGAGCAGTTAAGGAGTTCTCATAATGGTTTCTAATGAGTCTCATTTTCATCTCCAAGTATTTTTTATCTCAATCAAAGTCTCAAAATCAAGTTCTCTTTTACTTCCCTTCTTTTGCTCATAAGAGGCCATGAGGAGCAAGAAGTCAGAAACTAACGAGCACAAATGAGACAAAATGAAGAACTCGTTTATTGCTTTTAGACAACAATGAGGCATAGACTTGTTCTTCTGGCCATACCTCCAGTAGGCGCTCGGCGTCTGGTCCTCCACTCCCCCAGGGCGGGTGCTCCAGTCCGGGTAGAGCGAGCGGTAATCCACGTAGGGCCTGGAGTCCCCTTTCACGTCTCCGTTGAGGACCAGGTTGTCTGGCGCAGAGTCCAAGGGGCAGCTGCTGTGAGACGGGGAGCCGGAGCCATGGCGTGTGTAGGAGAGAATGCCCTGGGGCCGGTGGAAGCGGGCCCTGTGGACCTCGTGGCTTGTCTCTGATACCTCACAGGGGGCACAGCAGAAGGGGCAGGGCATGCCACAGCCTCTCACCTGGCTGAGGAGAAAGTCCCGGAGCTGGACCTGGAGGCCCTGGAGCAGCTGGGTCACGTCCCGGTTCTATTTGCACCCGCCACAAAAAGAGTAAAACAAATGAGAAATCAAAACAAAAACGTACAAATCAACTAATTTAAGAACAAATCAAACTTCAAAGTATTAACAACAGACAGGCTAAATTACATTGCCTTACAGTACAGGAAGAAAAAAATTGCTTTTGTCACTTTGACATTTAAAATAATTATTTTACCAAACAAAAAGGTCACATCCGTACCGAAATTTTTTTTCCACATTTTTTTCGAGTTTGGTGATTTTATATTTCTATACCTGGGAGAATTCCTGTGCGAGTTCCAGACGTAGCTCGGCCAGGCCCTCCAGGAGACAGGTGTTAAAGCGGTCCCACTCTGTGGTGATGTGAAACACGGGGCTCTCCAGTGGCTCCCTGCTCACCTTCACGCCCACCTCCTTCTCCAGCGTGAGGCACACCTTATAAGGAGAACGATAGGTGTCAGGTATCGATAAGCATGTAAATGATCACTATTTCAAAATGAATGAGACTGACATAGACACTTATTATAAAAAATAAGTTAAACATTTAGTATAAACTTAGAATACAGCAATAAGAATGAGTGGTGCTGACAGCAGAAAGGAGGGATGGAGGCACTGCTACCTTCTCGAGCAGGAGTTCGGTGTCGCTAAGCACGCCCGGCGTGTCCTTCGACGTCTGGCTCACAACCGCCGCCATCTTGCCCACGATTTCCCCCAGGCGCCGCTGCCTCCACTCCTCCAAAATGGCCGACGTGAAGAGCTGCGACTCCACCTTCTCCTGTACCTTCCTCTGGCTGAAGCCGTCGTAGGACAGCAGGTAGTCCAGGAAGCCCTGGAAGGTGTCCTGCTCTAGGAGCTGCACCAGCAGATCGTGATGAAAGGCCCGGGGGGAGAGGTAGTGCTGAGCCTCCTTTCCTGTCACCAGCCCCTCAGCGAGGCTCTGTCCCTGGGGCCCGTAGATGTAGTCCAGGGCCGTGGGTCTTAAGACCATGGTGGTGAAGGAGCGGGCGACTCTCTGGCACTGGTCTCTCTTTCTGAACTGATAGATGAACTCAGCCTGGTGGCGCTCTTTGGTCCCGTGGAGGTAGACCAGTAGGTCTCTGTCTTTGGCGTAGCGGTCGTGTATCTCCTGGAAGTCTTGGCACATGTTGCAACACAAGTGAACTTTCAGGTCCACCTCAAAGGCAGACCTGATGTCCAACGGTTTGGCCCTCAAGGACTTTTCCACCTTTACCAGCATCTCAGTGATGTAACTGTCGGAGAAGTCTGCCAGTAACGTTTTCTTCTCTGCCACAAGCTCAATGCACTCCTCTATCACTTCTGATGATAACCTATGTGCCTCCAGCCTTTGCTGGGTGTTATTGTCTACTATGTTGTCCTCAAACATGTGCTTCATCCTGCTGCGGTAACCAAAGTAGTCGTCGTACACGACAAAGCTTGTTTTCCTCTCCTTGCCAAAGTCCTCTAGCTTTTGCATGTGCTTCTCCAGACCACGGCTGACCAGGTTGGCTCTCAGTATTTCCCTGATCCTCTCCGTGATGTCCTCTTTCTCCGAGGGCCTGAAGTCAAAGGCGGACAGCACGTCGCTCCACAAGCCATCAAACTCTTTTTCGAGCTGCTGGTCCTGGAGGAGGGTGCCACTCAGCCTGCTGTTCTTCGTGAGGGCACACAGCGTGGCCCTCTGCCTTTCCTCCACGGTGCTCTGAAAGCTCTGCAGTTGACTGGTGGAGTAGTGGTTCTCTTTGGCCGACTGCAGCCGGTCCATCGTCTCCTCCGTCACCCGGTCCCGCAGAATATCCACGCTCCTCTCAAAGTGTGCTCTGTACGTCTCCATGCAGGTCCTGTGGAAGCCGTCTTGCGCTAAGTGAGCCTCCAACTTCGACCTCATCACATCCGCCTCGGCCTTGACCTCCGACCTGGCCTCGTCCTTCAGCGTGTTCAGAGGGTCGCCTTCGACGCCGGTCTCTAGAGCCTTGGCCTTGCAAGAGAGGATTCGTTCCACGGTGGCCCGTGCCACCCAGCTCTCCATGTGTTCCCTGAGCAGGCCCTCCCATTGGCTGAGCTCTGTGCACGTGGTGCAGAAGGCCTCGGCCACCACGCTGTCTCCCAGGCCCACGGTGAACGCACCTCCCTTCACCGCCTCCCAAACAGCGACGAGACGGCCCGTGAACTCGGGAAGCCCCGTGGCTTTGGACTCCGCGGAGCACCGCGTCAAGGCGTCAAACAGGCTCTTTTTCACTTCCAGCACGGCCTCGCCGTGGCTGTCCTCCACGGGCTCACAGGCCGAGGAGTTCTGCCATGGCTGGATCACACAGGAGCAGCGGTTCACCACAGCCGCTGTGGCCTCAGACGGTTGTTCCTCCTCTGTCCCCGTCCGCAGGACCTCAGCCACGCGTCCGAGCCGCGAGGCCTGCAGCTGGGCGTCCAGCCCTTCTCCCTGCGTCAGGAACAGGCAAACGGGCACGCCGCCAAACCCCGCCGCGCGGAGCAGCGCGTTGACCGTGACGACCAGGCTGCTCTGACGCTCACCGTCTGCGTCGGGGGCGATATTTTGAACCAGAACGTCGCTGAGACCCGTCGCCAGCGTGGCCATCTCGTCGTCACGGACGACCTGAGCGTCTCCTTGCTCTCCAGCCGACCCTGGGCAGCCGAGGCCCTCCACGTCCAGCATCAACAGGAGATCACACTCCATGTCCTTCTTGAGGTGAGCGGGGAGGCTCAGGGCTTGTAAGTAAATCCCTCTGGTGGATGGTCCCACTCCTCCTGCTCCACCACTTCCACATCCTCCTATACCAGGGAAATCAATTCCAAATAGGGCAGAGAACACCCCTGCGTTCCCAGCGCAGTGGGCTCCCATGGTGGTCAGCACTTGGACCCTCACCTCGTCCGGGACGAGGCGGCGTTTGAGGGCAGACAGCACGCAGTCCAGCCAGCGAGCGGGGACGGCAGAGGCGTCTCCGTCCAGGAGCTCCAGGGGGACGCCGTGGAGGAGGAGGTCCGCGGCCACGCCGGGGAGGCGCGGGACGTTGGGATCGCCGCCTCCCTGCCCGCCGTGTGTCAGCTCGAAGACCAGGCCCATCTCGCGCAGGAAGTGCTCCAGGCGCAGAGAGGGCGGCGGAAGGTCCGGTGGGGGTGGCGGCAGAGGGTCAAAGGTCACCTGCTCCTCCTCGAGGGCAGTTTGCTCACAGTGGTCGATGGCTCTCAGCTGTAGCTGCACGGATGGGTCCAGCTCCACCGGTTCTGTATTCTGGGCCTGGCTGTGTTTCGGTTGTGCTTTGCTCTGTTCCCCGTCCACGGACCTTCGTTCTAAACTGAGGCTCTGGTCTGTTCTATGAATTTCAGCAGAGTTTAAGTCCAAGCAACCATCCTCAGATTGGTCCGCCTTCACCGCAGGCTCTAAATACTTTTTGTCATGCCCTTGTTTCATTTGCTCGTTCATTCCCACGTTACTCGTTGGTTCCTGAAGTGATTCCAGAGAGGAAACCGTCTCAAAACTGTCATCAAAATAATCATCGGTATCTTCCGCGCACCCAGCTGACCTTTCACCTTCCCTGTATGCCGGTCCCCTTTGTTTGGCTCCGAGTCGGCTCCTCATCCAGCGGAGGAAATAGCCCCTCTCCAGTGTGTCTGTGGTGCACAGGGCCTCCGTGAACACTCTCATGGCGGCGGGCATCCTGTAGCTTTTCAGCTCATCCTGGAGAAGTTGCTTGTCGATCTGCAGCTGCAGACTGATTCCCTCGGCAGATGCCCGCTGCTTGGCCTCCTCTTTCTCCATGTCGGCCAGCTTCTGCCACACTTCCCCCTGCAAGGCCAAGTGCTGCTGCCTGAACCTGACGGAGCCTTCCTCCTCTAACCCTCTCAGCACTTCCTCAACCTGGGCCAACGCCTTCTTGCACACCGGCTTCTCGTCCACGCTCAGGCCCAGGTCCTCTGCTACGGCCTCGGCAGCTTCAAGGGTGACAGGCTTCATTCTGCCCGGCAACAGCTTATTGAGAGTCAAGGTTAGCCTATCGGCTATGTCGTCCTCGCTGATGCACCCTGAGAGCAACGCCCCCTCTGGCAGGTCGAGCTCCTCTCCTAGTTTTGGGGTGACGAAGCCGACCATTCTGTTCTCTTTGTTTTCTGCCTGCGGGCCGGGTAGGTCGGAGAGGTCGATGAGAAGGGTCTGCCTCGCCGCTCTCTTCCATGACGCCAGCAGATGCTTCTCCTTCTCTCGTAGCTCGCCGCAGAAC
>JAPMUY010007764.1:25000-35000 GCA_026901105.3 Galaxias olidus | reverse complement strand
GGGCACACCTTGGGATAAGCGCTGTGCGCAGAGGAAAAGATTAGTGGCTTGCTATTTGTGTAGCACTAAGCTCTTTAACGGACTTACAGTGGAGTGTCAGAAAGTGTGACGGCTACAGTGGGAGGGGGGTGTCTTTGTGTGTGTCCCGTTAAGAAAGTGTGTGTGTGGGTTTATAGGGGAACACTGAGATGTGTGAGTGTGTGTGTGTGTGTGTGTGTGTGTGTGTGTGTGTGTGTGTCGGTCAGACAAACGGTGGATTCTTCGTTGTGCGTCTGCTCTTGGAATCCACGAGGCGCTCATTTCGGCGTTCTCTGTAGGATCCATTCAGTTTCAGTCGGTGACAGTCTGAGCTCCACTCTCTATCTCTGTCTCTTCAGCTGGACTGAGGGAACGCAGGAGAAATCAAATCAATATCCACATCAGGGAGCATCCCAGCGGAGTAGCATTCAAGATGCTGGTCACCATGCTGACTGCCATGTACATCATGGTTAGAGCTGCCGAATCGGTAAGATGAAGAAGACGATGATGATAATGATGATGACAATGATGATGATGATGATGATGATGATGATGATGATGATGATGATGATGATAACGCTTGATAATAATTTAGAACATATTGTCACAAAATACTTTAAAACCGGTTGTAGGTCAATTCTAGGTCATTTGATCCATTTTATTGTTTGTATTAATACTTCATGTGAAGTCTGAAGTCTACCTATAGTCATTCAGTGCATTTACTGATTACTCAGTACTGATTATACTTATACTTCAAATTGAAAGGGACATTTTATTAGGAATTTCCCAAACGCTATATCTGGTGTAATCCCTATGATATTTTATGAGAGAACGTTTGATATAAAGCTGAACAGTACTCTACGATCTATGCTGTGTTTAGGATTACTAATCAAAAACAAATTAAGATAATGATTGAATGAACGACGACGTCATTGTTCTGTGATGGCGGCAGATTAAACGGAGAGTGTGGGGGGGGGATACACACAGCAAATACACGCAAATACAGACAGCAAATACATGCAAATACATACAGCAAACACACGCAAATACAGACAGCAAATACATGCAAATACATACAACAAACACACGCAAATACATACAGCAAATACACGCAATTACACACAGCAAATACACGCAATTACACACAACAAATACACGCAAATACACACAGCAAACACGCAAATACAACAAATACATGCAAACACACACAGCAAACACACGCTAATACACAGCAAATACACACAGCAAATACATGCAAATACACACAGCAAACACATGCAAATACACACAGCAAACACACACAGTTAATACACGCAAATACACACAGCAAAGACACGCAAATACACACAGCTAATACACGCAAATACACACAGTTAATACACGCAAATACACACAGCAAACACACACAAATACACACAGCAAACACACGCAAATACACACAGCAAACACACGCAATTACACACAACAAATACACACAAATACACACAGCAAACACGCAAATACACACAGCTAATCCTCTGAGTGTGTCTCTCCCAGATAGGGCTGCGTTGGGCCCGCCAGCCAGAGCCTCTGCCTTACATTGCGTCCCAGCCTCTCCCATGGCAGATCCACTTTGTCTCCCACAGCCGCAAGACCAGCAAGACTGATGACGTGAGTGGCTGCCATCTGACACATGCACGCACACGCAAGTACACACACACACACACACACACACACACACACACACACACACACACACACACACACACACACACACACACCATTCCGATGGTACCATTCTATAAAGCATTGGTCTGATTTTGAAGATTTCCACGGCCTTGGGTGTGTGTGTGTGTGTGTGCACTGAAGGTGCCAGACACATTGATTTGCCTAAAGAAGGGAAATCAATAAAAACAAGTCCAATCCATCAAAACTCCCTAGTACTTTGATCCAGGACGAGTTGATGTGTGTTTGAGTGTGTGTACTAGCCTGCTTCCACAGACAGCATTGTACAATCCGTGGTCTCGGTCAATCTGAGCTGCAAGTCACATGTTGAAGGCCCAGGCAGAGCCATGCACAGTGTGTGGGAAGGGAGGGGATAATGGGATGTTTCTGTAGGTTTACACTTACAGCACCGGCCAAACGTTTGGACACGCCTTCCCATTCACTTGAATGAGACAGTGTGTCCAAACGTTTGACTGGTACTGTAGATACATCGTATCTCGTTTGGGAATGCAAAACAGCAAAAAATTTGCTAAACAAAATGTATCAAATAAGGAATTGTCTAACTTTCGGTGTAAAATGTTGCAGTTTCTTATTGAAAGACTGAATGAACTTAACACAAGTCAAAACTATGTCAGGGAGGTGGCGTGTTGCCTCCTAAATTAGCTTTACCCTCTGAGCCAGAGGCAATTGCCTGAGAGAGAGAGAAAGTCAAGCTGTCCCAGATTTACAGTCTGAGTAAAGTCGGCTGACAGACAGACAGAACACACACAAACACACACACACACACACACTGACACACAAAGCAGCATGGATGCCTAACTGGTGCAATGAAGAGAATCAATGGTGGATGGCAGACTGATAGAAACGAGGGAGGAAGAGAGGGGGGCAGGAACGAGCTGTTCTTTGGCTCGATGCATGGAGGAAGAGAAACAGAGAGAAAGAGAGTGATTTGTTCCCTAAAGGGTAAGACACCTATACAGAGAGAAATAAAGCTGTGTAGAATTACACACATACATGCAGGCCCACAGTGACCTACAGTGACCTGTCAGGGAGGAAGGATAACCTGCCAGAGCCAACTCCAAAACACAATTCTGACTGAGATCCCACCTCCTGGTCCGGTTGGTAGCCATGGAAACAGAGGGTCAGGGCAGACTGGAGGAGGAATTGGGGGCGAGACAGAGAGACAGGTGCACAGTGCACAGGTTAAACCCACGCAGGGTCAGGACCTGACCACAGGTATAATCCCTCTCAAAACGATTGGGGGTCCTGAGGTTGCTGCCGCTGCCCGCTGACATAGTGAGGAAGGTTCGGCTCCAAAGGGGGGAACACGCATGCAGTGTCTATCAGTCAGCCCGTCTGCCTGTCTGTCTGCGTTTTCATTGTACGTGACAAACATGCAGGTCTGTGATCGCCAACCAGAATGGTGACAAATTCCAAACTGACAGGCAGATGGATCAGGCAGAGGACAGGGAGAGACTGGTATGTGTGAAATGTGTTGTCAGCGCGTGTGTGACGGTCCTAATCAGCATCCCATCTCCCTCTGCCTTACAGTTCGACGGTCACAGGAGGAACAGCATAGGCGTCTACAGAAAGAGTGAGTACCGTCATCTACACACTGAGCAGGCTATTTTTCTGTTGAGTGGCTGCTAAGGAAACCACTGTGAAAAGCCTGGTATTTTGGGACGTTACTAACCACCAGCATATTTCCCCTTTTACTGAGACTAAACATGAAACCCTATTTAATAAATACGTTTAACCAGAAACAACACTAAGACTAAAAGAAGTCCCTGACTCATTGAGCAGAAAACATAGCCTGTGGGAGACTAACGCTGTGTCTGTCGTTGTTCTTCAACCTGCATCATTGCTCCAGACAAGTCTGCGCTGGCTGTTGTGTCTGCCTCTCTGGCTATCCCATGTGTCCTGTCGTGCTCAGACTCCAACGCCAGCACGGGGAACGGCCACGCCCCCGCCGACCCGCAGACGCTCAGCCCCGTGGAGGCCGAGAAGGCCGCCGCCAGGATCCAGAGCCAGTTCAGGAAGTACCAGCTGAAGAAGCAGAAGGACGGCAAGTGAACGGGACAAGAAGTTGGTGATTGCAGTCAACTAGCGTAAAATACACCCAAATTGAATTTTGTGAATATAACGTGTATGTATTGGAAATGTTTATCTACCTGTATTTGTATGTGAATGAATGGACTTTGTTTAAAGCACCGTATGAGTGCCTGTGTTTAAGTAATAATAATCTATCTAAGTGAGAGTGTTGGAAGTATCATATCATATATGTACCAATTTACAATGAAACCCAAAAAAGTAGATTCAAATTAGTGAATAAAATAATTGACGTTAATGCAAAGTGTTTTCAATAATGGTCAGTTATCACAGCGCACTCTTGTGGTTATTTTCGGAAGTTTCCTGCACTTTCCTGTCTAGACAAATACTGTATGTAAACCTCATTTCCACAAAAGGAAGCAATCGTAATTCTTAAAAAGATAGCTTTATTGCACAAGGTGTTGGAGTACTCTTTTTCGGGTTTTGTCTGTTGTCCTTAAAAAAAGTATTTTACCACAAGCAATTGCAAGTTGAAGCAACTTTCCTCCCATACAAGTTTAAGAACTTTATCTGCATTTTTAAAATGTATTCACCCATTTTTTAACCCTTTTGTTCCCTCTATTTCCCATTTTAGTCTTTAACAGCAAAATATTCAGAGCATGCAATGCCGCTGGTCCTCATTAAAAGAAGGTTGTGTTCAATTAATAAACCAAACATCTAAAATAAAGCAACTTGTGAAAAAAAAAAAAAAAAAAGACTTGACCCAAGGTGTTGAAAAAGACAAACCAACATTGTGAAAGCAACTCATTGTCAACTCCACCACATTTCAGACCCCTTCATAAATCCATTGATAGAGCCACTTCCTTAGAATTCTATAGTTAATTTTTATTTTATTTTAATCATCTGTTTCAAGTTATAACTTTAATCAAAAGTTTACATTGTGCCCTGGGTTTTTCTGCAGATGTCGAAAATAGTACTCATTTATACAAAACACTTTGATATGTACAAGAATCTTCTTTAATTGTGGGCTAGAAATTAAACTGTGCGTGTGTGTGTGTGTGTGTGTGTGTGTGTGTGTGTGTGTGTGGGTGTGTGTGTGTGTGTGTGTGTGTGTGTGTGTGTGTGTGTGTGTGTGTGTGTGGATGAGGGGTCGAAAACAGGTAATGGATACGGTGGAGGTCAAGACAGTAGAAGGAGTGAGCTAGCTAATAAATGCTGATCTTGAATCAGTTTACTTCAGCTGTTACAACTAATGGAAACAGCAGTTAAGGAGGAGGCAAGCTGATTCCAGATCTCCCAACAAACACATTTCTAAGAACAGGTATGGATGGAGCGGGAGTAAATTGTTCCTGACTCTGTCTAGTCGGCTTATCCCTTTCCATTTGATTGGTTAGATGGTCCCTGTTTCGGATTGGCTAAACAGCTCTACCGCTTTTCATTTGATTCATTCCTGCGACACTGTGTTTCTGAAAACAACAAATAAACCAAACAAAAAACAACTTAAAAACACATAATTGCATAAACCAACAAATCGGATTGGAACTAATGACACTCAGCTTGTTCCTTTCTCTGTCCTGTTTGGTGTGGAACCACATTCAAGACATGGGTGTGGTCCTTTATGACCAGTTATAACACTTACACGTAAGCCTGTAGCTGGTTAGGACTGTCTATGACACAAATGAAGCATAGAGGTCATAGCTAGCGTGCTCTGTCCATCGATCAGTCTCATAATGTTATGCGGTCAGGCTACCACGTTGAGATGGAGAGCACACCTTTGAAAGGTACGACACAACACCTCACACCTATACAGCTTCCTTTTCTCTTTATTTGACTTTTTAACCCTTGCACCACAGCTCCGTTAACTACAGTTACCCAGGGCGACCGTCGCGAAGGTCAACCCCATTTCCTGCACTTCTCACTCGGCGTTTCAATTTCCGTACGTCAACACACATCGCTACCCCTACTGTGCTGATCCATTCTGCTGCTAGCTAGCTACACTATTTGCAAACTTACAGGAGGTCCACGTGCCAAAGGTTCGTGACACTGTTCTCAACACGTTCATTTCTCTCTCAAACATCTCTTTCTTAGTTGTTTTACCCGTTTAGATTTAGACCTTCCCTCCTCTTTCTCTCTTCTCAAATCTTGCCAATGTTTTCATACTGAGCGATTGTCTAATGATCTTTTTAATATATATATTTATATATATATATATTTATTTTCAATTAGAACAGCTTTGTATATTTCTCTGTTTTTCAATTATCATATATTTGATATTTAAATAGAAATATTTATATACATAAGTTTTGAAAACAAACATTATATCTTTGCCTTTTTTTCTATTGCGAGAGCCCTGATGTTACCATGGCAACCACCGGAGCACCTCTTTTTTTTTTTTTGGAACGTTCTTTGTCATGGTGCTAAGCTTTGGGAGAAAGAATGAGAAGGCTGAAACAAAAAGTAAAGCAAAGTAAACAGACAGAAGCTACCATGCTCAAAGTTCAAATTCATTTGAAGTCATCCTTACTGGGGTGGGGGTGGGGGGGGGGTGTTGGGGGGGGGGGGTTGACTTCTGAACACATCTTTTGTTTATGATATAATTTCAACCAACTGTTTTGACACACCTTAATGTTTCCAATAGTTTTACTTCGGGTTTTTTCTCTGATGATAGTCAAACTGTACTAAACAACATGGCTGTTTAAAACACCAAAATATGTGTTCTGCAATGTTTGTCGGGTTGGGTATGTTTGTGTGCTCGTCTGTCGTTCCTCTAGTACGTGGGTGAGTGTGTGTCTAGCGGAGCGTGCAGATCACAGTGTGACTGAATGGATGGATAGGCTTGGGAGGGGGCTGGAAGTGTATAAGGGGTCACAGGTCATGGACCGAGGGGTCGTTGACAGATGAAACAAAATCGATATCTTCTTCTTCCTCTTGAAGACAGTGGGAGAAGAGAAGATGTAAATAAGAAGAGGGTGACAGAAGAGAGAAGAGGTTGTCTTTTCTATCAACCCCTCTGCTGGCCGTTATAGTTTCCCAACTCTCAATGTAACCCTGTTTCTCTTCAGTCCCCCCATCTTTGTCCTCGTCTCCAAGGCGACGCTTCCGATGACACTTTAAAAAAGCCAATCAACCATTGGTCGTTCGAAGAGTCCAATTCATGACGTCATAATGTGTACATCACAATCCAATCCTACTAATCCCCCCCTGGCTAAGGTAGACGGTGGCCAGAGAGGGAGAGACGCGCAAGAGTCAGCCTTAGGCATCAGTATCCATGGCGATCCCAAAAAGCCCGTATTACCCCTGGTGTGTGTGTGTGTCAGACATGTGTATACATATATATTTAAACATGTATGCTTATACGTGCGCACGCAAACACTCACGCAAACACCACACACCAACGTGTGCACGCGCACACACACACACACACACACACACACACACACACACACACACAGGCTTGTGAAGGTTTTGTTCGTGGAACGGAAAAACTGAAAAGATAAAAATTGTCCCATTCGGGCTCCTCTTGTATCTAAAGGAAACGTTTTTGTCAATGTATTTGTTTTTGTACTCGGTTTAAAAAAAGAGTCGATCAGTGAACGCCACACGCTACTGTGCCCTCCATCGGTATGCACAAAAGACGACACGGACTCTGTCCCGAGCTGGACACTGACACACCTGGGAGTGTGTCCACTGTGTGTCCGTCAGGTTTCCAATGGCAACGCTCTGTCCTGACGCCGGTGAGAGAAACACCGCAGAAAGTCATGGAGACAGATTTGGGGGGAGTGTTCAAAAAACAAACTCTAGACAATGTGATTCACCTGAAGGTCCGAATTCATGAAAAACAAAGAAAAAGAGTCAAACAAACCAAAGGAAATGCATTTGGGTGCATAAGTGTTGAGGTGCTCACCAGACAGAAAGAGAAGACAAAAGAAAGAAGGAGAGAAGAAGGAATGAAAGAAAGAATGAAAGAGAAAAAATTTAAGTAGAATCACCATCTGTGTTGATAAAATGATAGAAAGAAACAGGAAAAGGAGGAAAAAGATGAACAGGCAGAAAGCAAGGCCAAACCACTGTGCGGAAAGGAGCCCCGAATCCCCCCACCCCCTGTTCCTATAGCGGGGCCCTGACCAGCCTCCTCTGCCTGACGCAAAGCAGTCCTGGAGGGGTCCGCTGTGTGTTTGTGTGTCCACCTCAGCCCCCTCTCGCTCAGAGGCGGGTTACATTGAAAACCATCGTCATAGAGTTAGGCCTTGGTGTTGTCTGTCTGTCTGTCGGTCTGTCAGCGTGTTGACAATAGTGCTGTCCGTCCGTCCGTCCGTCCGTCCGTCTGTCTTACACCAGCGTGTAGGACTTGGAATAGGCCCCCGCTGCACTCTGCTGCTGCTTCTCTCTCAGTCTGCTCTCCAGCAGGGAGTCTCTGGAGCCCCCCATCCTGGAGGAAGAGGAGGCCAAGGCGGCCTCTGCTCCCCCGGCCCCGGAGGAAGAGGAGCCCCCCCCCGAGGCCCCGGCGGCAGCAGCAGCAGTAGCAGCGGCGGCAGCGGCAGCACTCTGGGCGGCGCCAGACGAAGACCCCGGCATGGTGAGAGTCCTCGGGGGGAGGGAGGTGGAGCTGCAGCTGCTGGGCCCGCTGGAGCACACGCCCCCTCCTCCGCTGGCCAGGGACGAGGGCCCGGAGGAGGTGAGGCTGGCCAGGCCGGCGTGGCCCAGGGTCAGGGCCTGCTGCTTGGCTGAGTCCATGGCGGTGTGGCGGCCCTGGGTGTGGTAGGCCCGCTGGGCCAGGCCGCGGATGGAGGCCTCGCGGGGCGGGACCACGGGACAGGGGTCGTGGTGCTCCCCGCCTCCGCTCGACTGCTTCCGGAAGAAAGGATCTGTCTTCATGTAGAGGGGGAGGTTGCAGTAGTCACCTGGTAGGAAAGACACAGAGAAGAGGGGGGGGGGACATGAAAAAACAACAACCGTTTTAACTCCTTTACAAACAGTGCAAAAGTACATCTGTCTTTTTGGAGGATAGATTACCCCTGAAAACACAATTACAACCACATCGACCCAAAAACAAACATCCCTCTATAACACCCCCAAAAAGCCTCCCTATGACCCCTCCTCAAAAAGCTTCCCTATGACCCCTCCTCAAAAAGCCTCCCTATGACCCCTCCCCAAAAAGCCTCCCTGTGACCCCTCCCCAAAAAGCCTCCCTACGACCCCTCCCCGAAAAGCCTCCCTATGACCCCTCCCCAAAAAGCTTCCATATGACCCCTCCCCAAAAAGCCTCCCTGTGACCCCTCCCCAAAAAGCCTCCCTGTGACCCCTCCCCAAAAAGCCTCCCTACGACCCCTCCCCAAAAAGCCTCCCTATGACCCCTCCCCAAAAAGCCTCCATATGACCCCTCCCCAAAAAGCCTCGCTATGAACCCTCCCCAAGAAGCCTCCCTGTGACCCCCTCCCCAAAAAAACTCTCTACGACCCCTTCTCTGAAGGCCTCTCTGCTGCCCCTCCACTGAAGGCGTCCCTACAACCCCTCCCCAAAAAGCCTCCCTGCGACCCCTCCACTGAAGGCCTCCCTGTGACCCCTCCCCAAAAAGCCTCCCTATGACCCCTCCACTGAAGGCCTCCCTATGACCCCTCCACTGAAGGCCTCCCTATGACCCCTCCACTGAAGGCCTCCCTGCGGCTCCTCCCCAAAGCCCTGTAGAGCCCCCTCCACTGAAGGCCTCCCTGCGGCTCCTCCCCAAAGCCCTGTGGAGCCCCCTCCACTGAAGGCCTCCCTGCGGCTCCTCCCCAAAGCCCTGTGGAGCCCCCTCCACTGAAGGCCTCCCTGCGGCTCCTCCCCAAAGCCCTGTGGAGCCCCCTCCACTGAAGGCCTCCCTGCGGCTCCTCCCCAAAGCCCTGTGGAGCCCCCTCGTCCGGCACTCACTCTTGGCGCGGTGTGGGATGGGCACGGCCACGTTCTTGCTGCGGTCGTAGTGGTCCTGCGGTTTGGGCGGCGAGGCGGTGAAGCGGCAGATGCCCGGCTCGGAGGGCGTGCTCATGGAGGTCATGCTGTCGGCGTTGTCGTTGGTGCCCGTGGTCATCTGGTCCGACGAGCTGTCCGAGATGAAGCACTCGGTGATCTCAAACTTGGCGTGCTGCAGGTGCTCCTCCAGCTTGGCGTGTTCGTAAGCCCGTGCCAGCTCCTCGTAGGTAGACGACGCGCTCTCCGTGGACACCATGCTGTTACGCCCTTTGTCTGCCCAGAG
>JAPMUY010007764.1:15000-20000 GCA_026901105.3 Galaxias olidus | reverse complement strand
TTATTGAAGGCCTCACAGAGGCATCACATGTTTAAGAAGGGGGATAATACAGTTCATACAGTAGAGAGATTATTTCCACGAAGTTTTACACTTATATGCAGTACCTCTAAGTAGCACTAGATGGCGACAGAGTTCCTCACATGTTTTTCTTTAGCAACGGGCCCAGATGGGGTGCGCTGCTGGATCTGACTGCTCTAGATCTACATCACCATTAGTTACCCACAAACCTCCACTCTGTGAGGTCGCTGACTGAGCTTATATGCAAATCAGCGGCAAAGCAGCAATATGGCGACCGTTTTCATAATCAGCTGCCATGGATCCTGCATATTATGACTCTCTCTCTCCACAATCACCCATCTGCCTCTTTTCTCAGTTTCTCTCACTCTATCTCTCTTATTTTTATTACACATCTTTTCTTCTTCTGTAGAATACTTTATATGAATAACTACCTCATCTAACAGAGAAATCCTGCTTGGTATGATGTGAGGAAAAGGCTTTGTGTTTATGTGTGTGTGTCCCTATACGTAACCCGACAGAACGCTGCACAGTGACATCGTCTTAGTCACTAAGTGACCTTAGCACGCTAACTGACTAGCATCAGGAACGACCCAATGGTTACAGATGGCAACGCAGACACAGACAGACAGGAATAACACAGACAGACAGACAGACAGGAATAACACAGACAGACAGGCAGACAGACAGACAGACAGGAATAACACAGACAGACAGACAGACAGACAGACATACAGACAGGAATAACACAGACAGACAGACAGACAGACAGACAGACAGGAATAACACAGACAGACAGACAGACAGACAGACAGACAGACAGACAGACAGACAGACAGACAGACAGACAGACAGACAGACAGACAGACAGACAGACAGACAGACAGGAATGAAACAGATAGATAGACAGACAGACAGACAGGAATAACACAGACAGACAGACAGACAGACAGACAGACAGACAGACAGGAATAACACAGACAGACAGACAGACAGACAGACAGACAGACAGGAATAACACAGACAGACAGACAGACAGACAGACAGACAGACAGACAGACAGACAGGAATAACACAGATGGAAACGCAGACACGGACAGACGGACGGACGGACGGACGGACGGACGGACAGGCAGGCAGGCAGACAGACAGACAGACAGACAGGCAGGAATAACAAAGACGGGCAGACCTGAGGAACGAACTGATGGGCTGCACACACAGAGCATTCTGGGAGTTGTAGTTCCTAGTTCTACAATTCTAGAGCTGGGTAGTGTAGTAGTGTAGTGTACCTCTTATGGAGCTGCCTCCGTTGTCGCCGGGGATCCAGGCCAGAGTGATGGAGGAGGTAGAGGTGGTGGAGACCGTCAGCCTGGGCTGGTCCGGAGGAACTGGGGGTCCGAAAAAAAAGGAAATGGTTGATCTTCATGTAGCCACAGTTTATCCCAGGTGATATCCATGATGGGGGACCTAAAGAAGGACTAGAAAAGAATAAATCTCTATCTGGTCATGTTTACAGTATATCCCTCTGTCTTTAAATAACGTGATATATCTTTACAGTAGCAGCAGTTGGAGCCCCCAAACAAGGACTAGAAAAAAACCATCCATACACTGTTATTCATAAAATAACTCAACATACCTTTACTGTATATCTCTGTTAAGTCTCACCTTGGACCAGCAGGTTGACTATGATGGTGTCAAAGCCCAGTGTGTTGGTGGCCGTGCAGGTGTAGTACCCAGAATCCTCGGCTTTGACCGCGCGCAGAACCAGCGTCCCATTGGTCATGATGAGACGCTGACCGTCCAATGAGACTGGGATGGCTGTGTCCTCACTAAAGACAGAGAGAACAAAAGAGAGAGAGAGAGAGAAAAAGAGAGCGAGAACAAAAGAGAGAGTAAGGAAAAGAGAGAGAGAGAATGAGAAAGAAATAAGGAGAAATGACTAAGGTTATGAAAACCTATAAGGCTGTGTATCTCAGTAGGTCAGGTTGCGTGGTAGCTAGGTTCATCCGTTTTTTTTAAATGTTTTTTTACTAATGTAAAAATGTCTAGTGTGGATGGACATCTGTTGATCTGCTTGACCACTTCACAACACCCAGTGAGTCCCTGATTAGAGTTAAAGGTCATGTAGGGGTCACCCAGGGGTTAAAGTAAGGCAGCCTCACCTGTCTTTGGTCCACTTGATGGATGGAGAGGGCTCTCCTACAGAACTACAAGGCAGCCGCACCTCCTTCATCCAGGGGGTGGTCACCGTGCCCCCAAACGACAGGATCTTAGCCGGGGCTGAGGCACGGAGGACGGGGGAGGAGGGCGAGGACGGAGGGAGCAAGGGAGAGGAAGAAGGGTTAACTTAGCGTTCCCAGTTAGGTAGGTGAACATCTTTATATTAGAGCTCTTCTCCGATTGAGGCTTGGTGTTTAGTTTGCCAGCGATAGATACCTTGCCTTTTAGAGATCCGCCCCATTGGACACACACACACACACACACACACACACACACACACACACACACACACACACACACACACTCACAAACGTACTCTCACACACACAATGGATCAGATGAAAGAACGAATGTACACACACACACACACACACACACACACACACACACACACACACACACGCACACACACACACACACACACACACACACACACTCTCTCACACATACACACACACACACACTCTTGCATAGGTACAAAAACACACACACACACACACACACACACACACACACACACACACTCTCTCTCTCTCACAAGCGTACTCTCACACACACAATGGATCAGATGAAAGAACGAATGTGACAAAGAAAGTTGAAAAAGAAGAGAAATGTAATGATGCAGTGAGAACGAACACTCTCTTGATTCTCTCTTAATCCAGCAGCTATTGATTAAACTGCCCACATCATTTTCACTCTCCGTCCCCCAGCCTCTCTATAGTCCAGTGTACCAGGAGGACTCTGCTCATATCTCTTTATAGTCCAGTGTACCAGCCAGGAGGACTCTGTTCATATCTCTTTATAGTCCAGTGTACCAGACAGGACTCTGTTCATATCTCTTTATAATCCAGTGTACCTGCCAGGAGGACTCTGTTCATATCTCTTTATAGTCCAGTGTACCTGCCAGGAGGACTCTGCTGATATCTCTTTATACTCCAGTGTACCAGCCAGGACTCTGCTCATATCTCTTTATACTCCAGTGTACCAGCCAGGACTCTGCTCATATCTCTTTATACTCCAGTGTACCAGCCAGACCTCTGTTCATATCTCTTTTTAGTCCAGTGTACCAGCTAGGACTCTGCTCATATCTCTTTATACTCCAGTGTACCAGCCAGACCTCTGTTCATATCTCTTTTTAGTCCAGTGTACCAGCCAGGACTCTGTTCATATCTCTTTATAGTCCAGTGTACCAGCCAGGAGGACTCTGCTCATATCTCTTTATACTCCAGTGTACCAGCCAGACCTCTGTTCATATCTCTTTTTAGTCCAGTGTACCAGCCAGGACTCTGTTCATATCTCTTTATAGTCCAGTGTACCAGCCAGGAGGACTCTGCTCATATCTCTTTATAGTCCAGTGTACCAGCCAGGAGGACTCTGCTCATATCTCTTTATAGTCCAGTGTACCTGCCAGGAGGACTCTGCTCATATCTCTTTATAGTCAGGACTCTGCTCATATCTCTTTACAGCTAGGACTCTGCTCATATCTCTTTATACTCCAGTGTACCAGACAGGAGGACTCTCACCTTCCTGTATTTACACCTCTCTACCCCCTCCCTCTCTCTCTCTCTCTTTCTTGTCCCTTCTTTCTCTCCTACTTAATTCTCCGCTCCCTCCTTTGTCGAATGCGATTATGAAAAGCTTGTGATGTCGCCTTAACTCCAAAATAAACCTCTCTCTCTCTCTCTCTCAGCCTCCCCCTCTCCTCCCCCTTGCCGGTCTCTCTCGGAGAGACCTTGGTCTGGACTAACCCTTCCCGGCCGGCTCCACGGTGACCCGGTCGCTGGTGTTGCCGCGGCCGGCGGTGGTGACGGCGGCGGCCCAGATCAGGTACTGCTGCCGGTGGTTGAGCTGGGTGATCCGGTAGAACAGAACCTCCGGGTTAGCCTCGTACTCACTCGGCATCTGAGAGAGGGGCGGGGGGGAAGAGACAGAGAGAGAGAGATAGGGGGGGGGGGGTTTAACGTGCGGAAGAGAGAGCGAGAACAAGGAGGAAATGTGAAGAGCGACGGAAAATAATCAAAAAAGAAGAGAGGAAGAGAGAGAGTGTGCATGTATGTGAGTAAGAGACAGATAGAGCAATACATTCATGAAAAGTAAGACATATTAATAACAATAGGGGGTCTTAGCCATTTTAATTGTGTGCATGTATGTGTGTCTTGGTGAGTAAGAGAGAGATAGAGCAATACATTCATGAAAAGTAAGACATATTAATAACAATAGGGGGTCTTAGCCATTTTAATTTCAACTGGGAGTTATGCAAAAGAAAATATAGGTGTGTTTCTGTGCTGGCTGACCCAGGCAAATCACTGTAGACTGAAACCCCAAACCCTCTCTGTTGCTGGCGACCTCCTTCTCTTCCTCACCTACCTAACCCTAAGCCCATAAACCCTCACTGTAGCTGGGCCCTCCTCCTCTTCCTCGCCTACCTAACCCTAAGCCCATAAACCCTCACTGTAGCTGGGCCCTCCTCCTCTTCCTCGCCTACCTAACCCTAAGCCCATAAACCCTCACTGTAGCTGGGCCCTCCTCCTCTTCCTCGCCTACCTAACCCTAACCCCATAAACCCTCACTGTAGCTGGGCCCTCCTCCTCTTCCTCGCCTACCTAACCCTAACCCCATAAACCCTCACTGTAGCTGGGCCCTCCTCCTCTTCCTCGCCTACCTAACCCTAACCCCATAAACCCTTACTGTAGCTGGGCCCTCCTCCTCTTCCTCGCCTACCTAACCCTAACCCCATAAACCCTCACTGTAGCTGGGCCATCCTC
>JAPMUY010007764.1:2500-5000 GCA_026901105.3 Galaxias olidus | reverse complement strand
AGAGCTGGAGGACCCGCTCTGGACCAATGGGGCTTCAGCCAACAGCTTGTCGTGCTGTGTGTGCGTGAGTGTGTGCGTGTGTGTGTGTACGTGTGTGTGTGTGTGTGTGTGTGTGTGTGTGTGTGTGTGTCTGTGGGTTTAAGTGTTTGTGTGATTCTGACAGAAAAAACATGAGAGCAAACGGAAGGGTGTGAGGAGCAAAGGAGAACACAGTCATACATGTTACTTTAATTCAACATGAGGAATAGAGGAGCATAGTCCATGTTCTACGTGTTCTGCAGAAGGGCTTGAACGTACGCGTGCGCTGGTGTTAAAGACGCTGAGCCACAGAGAGGCAGAAATACACAGGGGAGTGCCAGGAAGCAGATTTCTGGTGATTACAGAGAGATGGAGGAGGGGAAGGTGGATTTCTAAGAAAAGATACTGGAAATAAATATTAATCTAGAAAAAGAGGTAGCTAGGCTGAAGAGAAAGATGTCAAGAGTTACAGGCAGAAACATAACCGTTTTTCTAAGTAATTATTTAAGTAATTGTTTTGTTTTACTGTATTTTGCTGAGGAAAATAACATGAATACGTTATTTTTAAAACATAAATAAACTCTTCTGTAAAGGGTTGAATAGTAAAGTGTGCCTTATTTTAGGTTCAGAAAACCCCTGGTGTCATAATTTATACAATCTCTTTTTGGTTTGATTTGTATTGGCTTCAGTTCAGTACTACACAAAATAACTGACTGAAGTTTGGGTTTCTGTGTGTCTGTATGCATGCGTGTTTGTCTGTGTGCATTTATGTGTGTCTGTATATTGACATGAGTCTCTTTGTGTGTCTGTGTAAATATATTTGTTTGTGTTTGTGTGTGAAAGGGGTGTGTGTGTGTACATTACATTTGTGTGTACAGTGTGTGTGTGTGTGTGTGTGTGTGTGTGTGTGTACAGTGTGTGCGTGTGTGGGTGTGTGTGTGTTACAGTGTGTGTGTGTGTGGGTGTGTGTGTGTGTTTGTGTTTGTGTGTGAACAGTGTGTGTACATTACATTTGTGTGTACAGTGTGTGTGTGTGTGTGTGTGTGTGTGTGTGTGTGTGTGTGTGTGTGTGTGTGTGTGTGTGTGTGTGTGTGTGTGTGTGTGTGTGTGTTACAGTGTGTGTGTGTACACAGTGTGCGTGTCATGGCGGTCCCTCCCCTCCATCTCACCGTCCTCCAGAGTGGTGGCGTTGATCTCGGTACTGGAGGGCCCTGTCCCGGCCCTGTTGAAGGCCTGCACCACCACTCCATACTGGGCAAACTTCTTGAGGTTGTCCAGGGTGTAGACCTCGCTGTCCCCCGTGGCCTTCATCTCCACGATGGTGTACTGGCCGTTACTGCCCGGCCCGTTCTCACGGTAACCAATCTGGTAGCCCCGGATCACCCCGTTCTGGAGCTCCTTCCTAGGGGCCTGATGGAGGGGAAGAGAGAGAGAGAGAGGGATGGGAGAGAGAGAGAGAGAGAGAGAGAGAGAGAAAGAGAGAGAGAGAGAGGGAGAGAGAGGGATGAGAGGAGAAAAAGAAGGTAAAGTAGAAAAAAAAGAGAGACAAAGAGTTTTGGGTTTTCCTCTTCCACCCAAAAGTATTATAGTTTATGAATACATAGTAAGTGTAAATACACATGCTATTTATTGATAAATAAACGACATGAAAAGCAGGGGATGGACAGAGTGCTGATCTGATTGACCAGAAGCAGGAGGGAGATAGTGGGTGACCTCTGACCTTCCAGGTGACCCTGATGCTCTGAGAGGTCACAGGTTGAAGGATCACCTCCACAGGGGGGCCGTCAGGAGCTGGAGAGAGAGCGAGAGAGAGAGAGAGAGAGAGAGAGAGAGAGAGAGAGAGAGAGAGAGAGAGAGAGAGAGAGAGAGAGAGAGAGAGAGAGAGAGAGAGAGAGAGAGAGAGAGAGAGAGAGAGAGAGAGAGAGAGAGAGAGAGAGAGGGAGAGAGAGAGAGAGAGAGAAAGAGAGAACGAAAGAGAGTAAGGAGAGAGAGAGAATGAGAAAGAACAGAGGGTCACATGTGTTTATAGGGGACTTAATCTTCTATCTACATTCTACTAAATATCAACAGGATGTAGGTACCCTGGTTTCAAACAGAGTGGCACAACCAAACTAGTGAACTCTATTGTCAGTTACAGGTCCTCCAGGGTAAAGAAGGCTTTAATGTCATAGAATGCCATTTGGACAGTCAGCCAGTCAGTCAGCTCAGGGTTACACAGTCAGAGGTCAGTCAGTCAGTCAGTCAGTCAGTCAGTCAGTCAGCCAGTCAGTCAGTCAGTCAGTCATAGAGTCAGTCACAGAGTCAGTCAGTCAGTCAAACAGTCAAACAGTTGGTCAGTCAGTCAAACAGTCATACAGTCAGTCAGTCGGTCAGTCATACAGTCAGTCATAGAGTCCATCAGTAAGTCAGTCTGTCAGTCAGTCAGTCAAACAGTCAGTCCGTCAGTCAGTCAGTCAGAGAAGGCAGTGATAGAGTGGGGAGG
>JAPMUY010007762.1:0-58593 GCA_026901105.3 Galaxias olidus | reverse complement strand
CACCTTTCTTCTGTGGAAGAAAAGAGCCGTTTCATTTGCATGTTTGCCTCATGGCTCCTTAGGCCTTTTTGGTGAACGTGACCCGCCTCCCACAGCCTCCTCGCCATCCATCCTCGCTGCATAATGACTCATTTCAATGCTTTGATAAGCTGTTGTGCGATGAATTAAAAAGCCATTAGGGTGAGCTGAGTGGGAGGTATGTGCTGCTGGACATGGCCCATACGCTTCATTTCTTCTCTCTCCTTCTCTCTCCCTCTCTCTCTCTCTCTCTCTCTCTCTCTCTCTCTCTCTCTCTCTGTTTCTCTTTTGTCGTCGTCGCTTTCTCCACAAGCGCGGCTCCCTTTATTTAATCTTTCCGGTGGGAAGACGAGACCTGCTGGAAATGCTCTCAGATCTGAACTGCACTCCAGAGCCGAGCACCACGTTAAGTTATGCGTCTCGTAATTCAGGAAACAGAGAAAGAATGTGACAGAAACGGCACATGATTCACGGCACCAGTTAGGCCTACCGGACAGAAACACAATGTCTTTGGTCCCCCGTTCTTTTCTTGACACCTGGATGGTATGTTTTCTAGCCATTGGTAGAATTCAAAAGGAGATTGGGCCATTATTTGCTCCAGTTTCCCTGCGTTCTGTTGTCTGTCCCTCGTCAGGAGAGTGGAAACGGCCTCCATTATTAAACAAGGCCCCCCGGGCGCCTCCGTCTGTATCGTTAGCCGTAATTAACACGGCACTCTTTTTTTACTACTTTGGTGTAAACAGATTTAGAAAAAGGAAGGAAGCTGTCACTGCAGCCAAAGACAAAAGGTGTGAGGCGGCCTCACATTTACGAGGGCTTGTTCCGTGAAAACAGAGAACAAGGGAGGCAGTTCAGAGAGCCTTGTTTCTTTATGAAGACAGCACCCCCCCCCCCCCCCCCCACACACACACACACACCTCTGCCAGAATCCCACCTTAAATGTTTCATATGACTGTCAGTGATGTGAGGGGCTTCGGGGAATCCCGCAAAATTGAACATTCATCCCTTCGGAGTGTAAATATCGCATCAAAGAAATGGATTTTGCGCTGCCAAGTGACGGGCGCCCGCGTGTCACTTCCCTCTCTCTGCCTGTGACTGAGTGATGAGCTCCGGCTCCGTGTTTGGGATTGGGAAATGAGTGTGTGCGGAGCGAGCCCATGGCGCCATCAGGTGCTCCGTGTTTTCACACAAAGGGAGGGGAGCGGGAACCCGTCTCCTCCTCTTTGTTCTCCTCCCTCGTCAAACCCGTCCCTCCGATTCGACATGACACTTCCTGTGTTGCTTTGAAGGCATTGAAGCTGCCGGAAGAGCGCTTGAGTGCGGGGCCGGTCTGTGGAAAGGTGTTTGAGTGCGGGGGCAGTCTGTGGAAAGGTGTTTTAGTGTGTTTCTTAAAGCACACCGGGTGACATTTCTCTCCACATCGATCCGTTTCAAGGTTAAATGCTCATTTCAGACTCTCCCCCTTCACCTTGCCTTGTCCTTCCCTGAAAATAATTACCTTTATCCACACATGTAGTGTCATGGGAGCCGGCTGTTGCGGCTTGACCTAATTGCAATCAATCTTGACAACTGCCTTTGAATTGACATCTCATGCAATGACATGGGGTTCCATTGGTTAATAAATGTGTCACATCACTCAGCCATATTGAGAAACAGTGCTTTAGGCGACGAGTAGCCATCCACTTCTTTTTTTTCTGTTTCCTCCTCGGGCAGAAAAGGAAGAAAAAGTTCACACTAGCGAAGTGGAGAAAGAAGGTTAATGGTTTTCATCATCAGGGAGAACATTGGCATTGTAAGGATGAGAACATGGCTGTTCCAAGACACAGACACTTTCTGATGAGATTATTGGTAAAGCTGATGGTGATTACGACGATATTGTTGTGTGTTTTACAGTACGTGGGTGTTTGTCAGATAACTGCAATGTAATGTAACTGTAGAGAGACCCGAGTGCTATGGGCCTTTAAACTGTCTGTGGCCCTATCCTATTCCAGTAACACAGTAACCTCAGCGCAGCAAAGGAAACAGAAGCAATGTGAACAGACATTGTTCAGTGTGAGGTTGACCACCGTGTTTTGTTCTGGGGTCCGGTTTTGAGGTATGCCCAGTCTATAGTGTGTCTGTCAGCGCAACACTGACTCACCAGAACACTCGGCATGTAAAGGCAAGGAAGCCTTTTTCCTGGCACAGCAGTCACCAAAGAGCTACCAGTAATGGTGCTAAAACAATCTGTCACTACATTGGAAGAAACTACGTATTCCCCGGCCTTTAAAACATGTTTGTGAGTGGTCCATTGCCTCTGCGTCTACAGTATCACATCATTATCATCTGGGATTTGATTAAAATAAATATTTTCACGTTAGTGTTCCAAAGACTGTACAGATGTTGTTTCCCTCCAAAAGGGTTCTTTTTTCTCTCTCTCGTGCACGATGTGGACAGATGCGATAGTGCTCCCTGCGGGTTTCCTCCGACCTGCTGCATCTCACATGGAGGCAGAGAGCGTAATGAGAAAAAGGATAGCGGTGCTCCATCAACAGCTGAGCCCTGGAGCTCTTGTCTGCCTCCGCTGCACGTGTGGCGCTGCTGGCCATGCGGTTGCTAAGGAAGTGCCAGTATCCAGGCAAGAGTTGGCAGGCCAACATCTACCAAAGTTGATTCAGGAGATCGAATGCCGGCGGAGATGGTTCGGCGTACCCCGTTCGCGGTGGTTGTGTATGCATTTGTGTGCATTCTCTGTAGGGTGGGGAGCTGGAGGCAGGGAGAGGAGGGAGGATAAGCTGGGCCTCTCTGGGAGGAGCTTGGGGTAAACTGTAACCAGGCCAAGATCAACTCTGTGAAGATCATCATAGCCCCTCAGGCATTAGGTCCAGCTCGCCGAGGGGGGAGAGTTGGACAGGGAGGAGAGTTATGGCCGTACGAGATCTCTCCTGGCACTGTACTAACAGGTTTACACATCAGTCTGTCTGACAGTCCGGCGACGGTCCGTCCAGAAGGCGAGAACACAACAACCCAGGGGCCATTAGGAACCGAACCCCAGGAACCCACACACTCCCCCGCTTCCTACAGAGGCACGGAGCCCGCTACCCAACATCTCAAACGGCACGTTACATACCAATTCCAAAACTCCTAACCCCTTTGGTCTCCCAAGTCCACGTCCCGCAGGAGCTCCTCAGCTGTGCACACAACCCCACTCCCGTCTCACAGCTTAACCGGTTCAGTGGAGAAAGCTTTGGCATCCAGCTCTGACAGAGAATGTGTTGGAGAGAAAACCTCCACCTTGCCCAGCGCCTGCAGCACACACGACACATCAGCCGCTGTGCTGCCAAAACATGATGTGTGGAAAATTAGAGCCCTAATGAAATGAAAGAGCAGCAAAACTCCATTTGACAGTGAAACGGATCACCCACCCCCCCACCCACACCCACACACACACACACACCCACACACACACACCCTCCTGCCACTGAATCACATTTACGCAGGGAGATGGGAAAGAAAGAGAGGGCAAGGGGGCGAAAGGGAGGGAGGGAGGCAGGGGGGGAAGAGGCTATGGAGCAGTGGTTCCCATGGCCTACTTTCCTCCGTTCACCAGTCAGTCCGTCCTCCTGGGAGGAGAGGAGTGCACGGAGGATAAGGAGGGGAGCTCTGACACGCTTGGCCTGTCACTGGGAGACGCCACGCACTACCCAGCGCTCACGGAGGGGGAGGGGAGGAACAGGGGAGCCCACTTACAGTGCGCAGGGCATGGGCAGCCAAGGTCCAGTTTTTACCCTCTATCTCTCATTAGTATCTGTTCCCCCACATTCCCTACCTCCCATGGAGATCTGATGCTAGCTGGATGCAGCCCAGACTTCTGACAGATGCTTCAGCTCCCCTAGTAGCACTGACAGAATTGTTAGTGGGTCAAACACCCTGACAGATTGGTGTGTGTGTGTTCATGTTAAGGTTAGTGTGTGTGTGTGTGTGTGTGTGTGTGTGTGTGTGTGTGTGTATGTGTGTGCGTGTGTGTTCAAAAAAGTGTGTGTGTGTGTGTGTGTGTGTGTGTGTGTGTATGTGTGTGTGTGAATGTGTGAATGTGTATGAGTGTGAAGGTGTGCATCGGTGGGTGTCTGAGTCACACACACACTCACCCAGTACCCTCGGGCTGCTGTCAGTAAGCGAGCTACTGCAGGTAGTCTGCTGTAATTATCAGGGAGGAGTACTTGGAACAACAGCCTACAGGTGTAAGGGAACAAAACAGGCCAGGAAAATACAATTGCGGGAGGTCGTGGAATATAAAAACGCGGCAGCGGTGGCAGTGATTCCTCTGGAAAAGCTTCAGATTCAGCTTGTTGATGTTCGCCTTGTCTTTTCAATTTTCAAAGTCAATTACTCATCTTAGCAGCGTGCCGTTGGTTGCTAGGCTACAGTCAGGTGACACAAACACTGCTACTGAACACGTTGAGATCAAGGTGTTTCCAAATAAAGAGGACTCATTTCCTTGGAGATTGAGAATCTTCCGACGATCCAGATGCTCGCTCTTGCTTCTAAATAAACGCCATGTATTTAGTAGGGGATTCATCAGTAGAGCAGCAAAAAAGCGAAACAGCACTATTAAGGTTAAGCATAACGGAGTTATGACTCAAATCAAACACCAATAATAGGGGTGTCCAGACTTTCCCACGGCATAAGTCTGGCTGGTTTTCCTTTAGGGGATGCATCCTGCATGCTCGGCCACCCCAAGGTACTGCATCCAGGCCAGACTCCGCCTAACTGGGTAACTACTCCTGGAGCCACCGAGAGGGCAGCCATGACACATGGCGTTTGTCCCATGGGTGCTGGCTGATGCCCTCTGACAGAATGAGGCTGAAATTGGGAGGAAGCCTTTGTGTGTGTGTGTGTGTGTGTGTGTGTGTGTGTGTGTGTGTGTGTGTGTGTGTGTGTGTGTCTGTGTCTGTGTGTGTCTGTGCGTGTTTTTGTCTGTGTGTGTGTGTGTGTGTGTGTGTGTGTGTGTGTGTGTGTGTGTGTGTGATTGTGTGTGTCTGTGCGTGTGTGTGTGCATGTTTGTGTGCATGTGTGTGTGTCTGTGTGTGTCTGTGCGTGTTTGTGTGTGTGTGTGTGTGTGTGTGTGTCTGTGTGCGCGTGCGTGTGTGTGTGTGCGAGAGAGAGCAGAGTGTGTGCGTGTGTGTGTGCCACAAGGGGGTTACTGTGCTATAGATTGTGAGGCATGACCATGGCATGCATAATAGGAGAGCATGTGGCGCGACGCTGTGTGTGAAATTGAAGTGTGGACCGTTTCAATTGAATTAAATGAGGTTTCCATGTGATCAGAATGTGTTGGAGGGAGAGGCGGCGTGAAAGAGCGCCATGGCTATCACCGCTATCTATTTTACCAGTCTGTCATCGCCATTCCCACAGGGTTTAATGGAGAGGAATTAATATGAACTGAATCTGCAAATAGTTGAGTACAGTGCAGCCAGCCATTCCCTTTGAAAATAGGCGGACGGAATTAAAGCTAAAAGGTTAATCCCTGCAGAGCAGCAAGGTAGTCTTCTTCATTGACAGTGTGACTCCATTTGTAGAACCAGGTCTATCATACAGAAACGGTTTACCCGGCGGGCTTTAAATCTTGATACCTGGTTAATGAAAGCGTTTTCGTATCACACATAACACGCCTTTTCATTCCATATTTAATATAGTGCTAGGAATAGAAAACGTCAAGATTGAGATTGTTATTTTATTTCGTTTTCAACTTCGAGGAGTGATCAAGAGGTTTCACAGCGATGAAGTTAGCAGAGAGTTTTGAGTCTCTATATTGATTGGCAATTGTGAACAAACTGATGTAGGATGTTTGATTAATCATTGAGTGACTGAACAAATAATCATTGTTGGATTGGTCTGTTGAGATGACTCGTTCATTTTAAGAGAGTGAGGGGAAACACGCCTGAGTTCTTTTCAGTGGACTTTGTGATGAACCTCCTTCTAACCCCCAAGCACCGGTGACCTCACCGTGTGACTGTTCAACAGGGGGGGGGTCTCAGTGCCTTCCCCTCAGCCTTTATTTTCACTAAACCCACTGGAAATACCACAGGAACTCTAAAGGAACCAGCCAGCTGCTGTTAAGACAGCCGTGCCATTTATCTTCATGCAGTGCCTCCTCAAAGGAACAGGGCTGGGTATATTTTCACTCAGCGTTGCATTGTTTTATTCCATGTTATGGTGGTAATTTAAAAATACATTAAATGTATTCTAATGCACACTCAGCAAAAGCTTACTGTTCAAAAGGGGGACGGGGGGGGGACGGGGGGGGGGGGGGCGTAAGAGTGGGGGTGAGTGGTAGCACATATGCCACTAGGAATGTCAGTGTCTTGACTTCCTGAATGATGGCTATAAGAACCACTTATCTTGCTGTGCATCTCAACTGGACTTGGTGGCATAGGAGAGCAAGGGAGAAGAAAAGAAAACATCACCAATCCTCTGCGTTCACTCCCACTAAAACAATTGACTATCCCCTCTGCCTGGATAGTTCAGATAATGAACTAGTCAGAACTGTTTATACCATATTTACGATAATAATGTTGTAAGTAACTTTACTGGGCCAAGGCATTAACGGAATAAAATGTTGTTAAAAAAAACTAAAAGGCCTCAGGCCCCGGAGGATGTGAAATGGGGCGTGAACGGTTGCTGAGAGCCCGCCCCCGTAGGCTGAGCAGCCTGGATGGATCTCAAAGCATTTCAGCGTGCAGTGAGTTCGGAGGAAAACTGTTAGCATACCAATCTCGCCTAAAGACTGCATGACCAAACTGGGTCTATAGATCGCGGGGCTGTGGAGTTTATTAGTTAGGCTTTGTTGCAGCTTTTATTTCCACCGAGGACATCATTTTGATAAGTTTGTGTGAATATTTGAGAACATTTGTTGTTTACAAATATTTACCAACATCTTCGTGGGAAACAACTTGCTCACGCAGATCGTTTGGACTGAACTGCGCTTTGAGGTAAGACTATCCGCGCGTTTATTATAACTTATAATATTACTGCTTTAGGCTACTTTATTTGATAGTAATTAAACAAATCTAACAGTTGTTAGACCTTCTGTGCATAACGGTCAACAAAACGCATACGCAACTTGTTTCAGTGCTTGTAACGTTGTAACTAATAAGATTGTCGCGAGTAATGACTGCTGTTTATTAGCCCTGATATTATTGTTGATTTGGAAGTTCTACACTAGCCGATACATAATTAAACCAACCTCGTGTATTTAAATGGCACATTATAGTGTAGTACCACATATCAGAAATAATTAACAAACTGGCTATCCCTTTTAGGAATTAAATTAAATAGAGAAAGTCCCTTGGATCACAGCGACTGGCATCCTTACAGTATAATGTTAAACTGTTATTGTGAGTCAGATCTACAGAAGTTTTCTAGCAGAAACAATGAAGAAAGCATATAAACCCCACAATAACAGATGTCTTATGATTCAGAATTCACATTATTGTCTATGCCTATTTAATCTAGCTAAATATTGAGATCAGATATACGGTGACCAAAGCCATGAGCGTCCTCTTAAAGCTGGCATCCTTCCCACGCACGGAGACAGCGTGGAAGCCCACTGTAGGGAGTCGTCATAACCCGTGGCTGTCTCCCAAAGACAAACGGGGTCATCAGATGGATGTCTCTGTTGGCGGCACCTTTGCTTCAGGGCAGAAGTTCACTGCCAGCTTGCGTTAAGCAGAGAACAGATCATGACTTGAGACTCTGATGTAAGATGAACAATCACCCTGAATAATCACAGTATTGTTCTGAAAGGGGTTATGATGGTCACATCATTTGTAGATCCACATTGACTATTAACGGGCCATTGTGCCAGTTATCAATTGTGGCTGCGACTTCATGTCTGCTTCATGTTTCCTGTGTAGCTCTCTATTAAGGTGCAAAAAATAAACAAAAAATGAATTTGAAAATCTGAACGGGACTCCAGCTTAAGCTGAGTGCATTGGCATTTCCACTTGGTTTGTGTAAGGCAGTTGGTGCACTTGTTCTCTAGTGCGTTAGAGACCACTGAAAATCAGGTGCCAATTAAGCCGCCTCCCGTGCTAGAGGAGATTGGCTCCGAGGGATCCATTAAAGTCCCCATCTCTTGGCCAGGTGATTGTGCTGTGTTGGACCGCTCTGCCTCTGGATGGTGGCAGTGCCACTCACGAAGGCTCTCTGTCTCTCTGAGGACGACAGTGTCTTTAATACAAGGGGTGAGACAAGACCAACACACAGTCGCACAAAAGTTGCTGGGAATGACTCACAAATCATCGCTTATCATGATAAATAGTCCGAGCTGTTCTCATGGAAGGACACACGTGTCTCTCTCTCTCTTTCTCCCGCTGTATCTCTCGCTCTCTCGCTCTCTCTCTCTCTCTCTCTCTCTCTCTCTCTCTCTCGCTCCCTCTCTCTCTCTCTGTTTCCAAAATGTCTGGGAGCAAAAGATTTGTAGGGCAGACAGAAAACACAAGAGTGTTTGTTCACCCCATTGGAAGCGAACATTTGCCTTGTCAAAGAAAGAGAGAGAAAATAGCAGTGTTGATGCTGGAGAAACAGCTGCCAACATGGATGACTAAACTGGGCCTGAAGCTCTTGTTTCTCTTAACTCTGTTCACTTGAGGGTTTTTGTTGGGAAATGGTTTTAATGCTCGGATGCAGGAGGAAGGGCCGCTAGAGGAACCCGAAGGCCAACAGTTTGTCAGCTTGTTGCAGTATAAATACATAGAGGGCTTAAAGATATCAACTGAAACAACGTGCCCTCCCACTTAACGAGTCTTTTTTGTTTGCCAGTGAATGTAAGACTGGTTGAGACACATATTGTGGCTTTGGATAGAACCTTTGTTTGAATCGGTTGTCTGATAACTGTCATGATAAAACACCACAAGGTGGAAAAGTGGACAGAATACTTCAGTTTTTTTTGTGTTTGTGTTTGTGTGTGTGTTTGGGTTGCAACTGTATTGCTCTACTGCTCACTCATTTAAGCACTGAATGGTCTTTACGGCCATCCCTGCAGTGAGGGACTAGGTGCTGTGACTAGGTGCTGGCAGATTAAAAATCATTAGGCCTACATGATAGAAATTAATCAGGCAACAGTTCCACTTGGTAGGGAAACTCTACCCCCCCCCCCCCCCCCGATACGCCTGCAAATGAGGCTGCACTCTGCCTGGGCAACCTTTTGATCGCCGGCTCCTCCATTTTCACAGCGGCTAAAAGGACCGGGTGATTCATCCTCTGTCGTCCCCCATTCCGAAGCCTACCCCTACTCTCCGACTCCCTGACCTGCCCCTCTCTCCCCTCTGCCTCTTCCTCCCTGGTTTCCTCTCCCTCATGCAGCCTTCGGGGCACGTCCGTGTGCCCATCGACAGGGTTTGGAGTGGCAGGGGAGAGCGGGGGCCAGGTCATCGCTCTCCTCGCTCGCCTTCCCCCCCGTATCAGTCCCACTCCGGCACCAGTGCTCCGTGGAGAGTGCGGAACTAAATGGAGTATCTACTGGCTCAATGAGAAAATTGCTTTTTTTCGATTGCTGGAGGACCCTCCATTTAATGTGTGTGTGATGTAAAGGCCTCCGCCAGTAATGGGTTCAGTATATTTGTTGTCAACAGACTTGAGAAAATGAAATTAGCTTTTTTTCAGCGGGCGGAAAATAATATTTTCCACTGGGGAAGGTGCATTTCTCATTTGGGTTTCTGAAAGGGCATATGTTCCTCGGCCGGTTCACAGTGTTTGTGCTCTACAGGGGAGCTTCACAGACATAGTGGAAGGGTGACGTCTGCCTTTTCATGGCTGGAGGTTTTGTCACCTCAAAAGCATCCCACAGCTCACACACTCAACATTTATTTGCCTGCTTTTTTATTGCTGGCCTCTTTACTCACTCTGACTTTAGATTCAGACACGTGTATGCAATCTGTTGACATTTTCATGGTTATTAGCTTTCTCGCATTCCTTCAGCAATCGTGTGTGTGTGTGTGTGTGTGTGTGTGTGTGTGTGTGTGTGTGTGTGTGTGTGTGTGTGTGTGTGTGTGTGTCATTGTCTGGTGTACTATATGGTGAGGGACCTTCGAGTGGGTGCAGTCGGTGGCCCCCAGAGTTCATTGAAATCAGGAAGTCCGGGGTCCTCTCGGCTGATGCATGCTCTTTATCTGGAGGAAGCAGGCCCTTTGTTTGTTCCCTGCCCAAGGATTCAGTGGGCTTATCTCCCTCTCAGGCTATTTCCTTCAATAATGGCTGTGCGGGGCAGGTAATATGGTGAAATGTATGTTATTTGACAAGCTGGGCTTAGCAGATAGCGAGAGGTGCAATAGGTGCCTCTGCCAGGATGCCGGCCAGCTTTTCTAAGGAGACATTCAGCCTGCTGTTAGGATGTTCAAAACGCCTGCCTCCATGAAATCCCCCCAGCCACCTTTTTTTCCCCTCCACAATGTTTTTCCGCGCTATTACGCCGTGTCACTCATGTGTCCATTAAAGGGCTGGGGCTGGTGGTGAGGAGTGGAGGGTCATTACAGGGGCTGAGCTCACAGAGTATAAACCCTGGCGCTATCACAGGAAGCCCCATCGCCCAGCGGTCTATTCACCCCCCCCACCCCCCCAGAGAGGGGCTCAGACCAGGCAGGCAGTCGGTCAGGCTCTGATGGATATCTGACACGGCAGCTAAGGTGTGGGGTGGATTACCTGGCTGACGGACGAGAGGCAGGGGTAGATTTAGGACTCCGTCCGCCCTCGGTCTGATGTGGAAAGCGAGAGGCACACTGCTGCCTGGGAGAATAGGGTTATCTTAACGGGATAGAACTGTTGGTCTGGTGAAATGGAACAGAAAGCCAGGTTGCTTACACTGGCACTCTGTTAGCTCTGACTACTGTATGTGCTCGATGTGCATGAGAAGCAGGAGTGCAGCTCTGCTGAAGGGAGAGGTTGTGTGCTGTATATTGTGCTATCGGATTGCTTTTAACCCGCTCAGTTCAACACTAAAGTCGTTCACCAGATGCCATTATGAAAAAGTTCTCGATAAGCAGCTTCTGTTGAGTTCTTTTTCGCTGCTTTAATTATGGCTATAATGAACTGGTTCCTGTTACAGATCACTGTACAGACTGTATCTACAGAGGGCTTCTTTATCGGCATAATTGGGAGATTGTACACCCCTTAAAATGTGGATCACTGAATTAATGGGGAGAAGAGGAGCTGTGGTGGTGCTGGCTGCCTCAGGCAGGGAAGACAGGCAGGATTGTTGTCTCTGCTGTTTGGAACCCGCCACTGTCTGAAGTCTCCCCGATCACAGTCTCCTCAGGGACACAGAGTCAGCTGGTACTGGGCCTTACCCCTCAGTACAGGCTAGGCTGGTCTCTCCTCTCCTGGGCTCTGAGCTCCGAGCTCAGGCCAGATCTGTTTTAACAGCCTCTTCCTGTCACTGAAACTCTGGGGGCTAATGGCTCACTCTCCTGACTCGGACATTTTTGGGATGAAATTAGACTCTTTCAGCTTCTGGTTTTTCTCTCTTTCTGTTTGCCCCAGCAACAACTTGGTCCAAAGTCTTGCTTCTCCGCTCCTCTCTCTCTTTCCCTCTCCCTCGCTGGCGGCCAGCCTGTGGAATGCTCCTGCCATTTCAAATCTGAGGTTGGAACAAGTAATCGCTGCATTGCAGGCCTGACTTCTTTGGCCGCAATGTTCTGTATAGAAAACTATGTGTACCTGTTGGCTTTTCTTTGTCGTCTAATGCGCTTTAACTTCCTCTGCCTTGTTTAAATTGAACTGCTTTTAGCTTATTAGCCTCCATAGCATGTCAATGTCTTCTTTTTAATCGCTGACGTGGGCTACACAACAATGTATTGTTATGCTAATTGCTCTCTTATACATACACTCACTCACCACAAATTGGCTATGCTTAGAGGACCTGAGGTGTCGCAGGGATGGATTGCTGGTTGTTAGGGATGACCCAACCAATTAGCCCCATTTAATTTCAAACCAATTAAACACAGGTCCGGTGTGATTGTTACAGTTGGCTCATTAATTAAATAGCCACTTGCTTTGGGGATTATGAGTTGATGTCAAGACGGCCCGCTGAGAGAGTTAAACTTGCTTCATTGACGGGTTTAGGGAGCTGGCCAGCTGCTGGACCACGAGCATCTTGTTCGCAGGATCTATGTTTTTCAAACTGGCTGAATTATAGAGTTACTTCTTAAAGATTTATTTTGAACTTGATTTGGGTGTGTGCTTCCAAGTTTCCGAATAACATTTTACATTTCCAGTGAATGATAAAAGCATAAAACATCGACCTCCCCACCCAGAATACTCTGGTAGTCATATTTAGCTGAGCGCAACTGGGCTAATTAGGGTTGTTATGTATTTATTTGATGTTTCCCTGTGTCTTTTTGAATCTAGGCTACATTTTATACTGTATGCAGAGACAACTTATGTGCTATTGAAAAGGGCTGAGATAAGCAGAGATGTCATGTGTTTGATTTGGAGGTGAACGCGGTAAGCCTCTGTGGACGCAAGTGGGCTAATGTGATTCGGCTTCTTGCCTTCTCAATTTAACTCCGGGGATCAAACGGCATGCAAATGGAAGGTAAGTGTGTGTCACCTGTTTCTTCCCCCCGAAGCCCCGGTGTTTACTTGGGAAAGGAGCCTAGTTTGTGCTGGAGAAAGCTCACCCTCTCTGGCCGTGCTCCTGTTCCCGTCACATCCTCCGTCACACCAGGAGGATTACACCCCCGTCCCACAGGGCGAGTTTCATCAAAGCTCTATTAACACATGGGCTCATAGGCGGCCTCCCCAGCACCAGAGACACGCCTGGGGGGGGGATGACGAGTGATTAAAGAAGCCCCCCTGTGGATCCAGCCTCTACCTGGGGAGAGGCGACCAGCTAACGATAGGACTCACACCAGGTTCAAAAGCCTTCCTTTTTCCACTGCTCGACACTTTAAACCTCTGTTAACCACCATTTCTTTCAAAGTCTAGTCAAAGACTTTTTTTTTTCAATAGTCGTACTGTGTACTTCAGCTGTTAGTGACTAATAAAGGGGGCCTATTGGCACAACCCTCTCACTGCTTCCACAAAGACCATCCACCTTTAATAGGGGCACTATCAAACCAGTAAGCCGCACACCGGCTCACTGGACGCCAAAAGCCAAAGGCGGATCAACCATTACATTATGGCCCCCGTAGCAGGTTAGAGCATTCAAGCAACCGACCGTTGTTGAGATATCCAGGTCACTAACCGTGAACACCGTAATCATGGCTCCTGAGGACTGCTCCTTTGGAGGGTTTTCAGTACGCCAGTGGAATCTCCACGGTCTGACTGGTCTGCGGACCCTCTTCATCTAACAGACCTGTCTTGTCACTGACGATCCAATAGGCCTGTTGCTTAGCTGCAGATGTAATCTACATGTTGTGGACATTTATGTTCACTCCTCTGTTGAAGGAGCCGATTAAAACAGCAAAGGCTGGAGAGTGCCTCATGATTCTTTCATGGCGCTTTATGAAATTTTCAGCCCAGCACCACTTTGGAAGTGCGCTGCTTTCGGTCGCTGTGTGGGTGACTGCACTAAAACCTGTCCTGTGTCCTTGGGGTGCCACAGCCTGGCCGTCTACAAGGAGAGCGCGATGTCATTGCTGTGGACACGCGGAGGCCAGAGGGAGCAGATGTGCTCGATTGAATCAGGATTGATTGAATTAACTGGCTGAGGCATCTGGGCTCCACCAGAAGGCCCTTGAAGTTGAAAGGAGCCCAGGTAGATGTAGTTCCTTTTAAGTTCCGGAGGAGTTTTCTTCCCTTGCTTTGAGCAGGAGAAGGGGCTGCACACGGCGAAGAATAATCCCCTCCACTCTAATCCTGTACCTCTCCTCATATCTGTCTCTCTTTGAGGCTTACAGGGAAGTCCAATCTTTTGCAGGAGAAAGCCAGCCACTGTTGAACCATTTGAGGCATATGAAAAGTGTTTGACAATTGTCATGGAAATGGCGGTGGCGGCCCCTGGTGTCTGAGGAAGCGGTGCCCAGGGGAGCTACTCCATTTGTGCCCGCCAGAGATAACGAAGGCACGGCAGGTTTCTACAATACATGGATAAGAGTTTGAGGTGGCTGCCGCTTTCATCAATTCAGGCGGTGTGTTATGAAAAACTCAGGTTCCAAGATGATTTGTGGGTTTGTGGTTGTGTTTCACTGTACATTTGAAATGTTCTTCCAGCTCCCATTGAATAGTCGGCTGTTTCATTTTGCCATGGAGTGCGCATTCTGCGCTGTCCAACTTCATCTTGACAAGCTGTATCGCACGTTCAAGTGCTGTGTGGGAAGTGTGTGAGGCCGAAGCAGCATGTTCAGCCACTGCCTCTATAGATTGGACATTCGAATGGCTGCACACGAGTCTCTTGACTGAGAGCACTTGGCTATAGATGGAGATCCCATGCGGGCGTGAGTGCCAAGGTTAGCCAAAGTCATTCCGTGGGCTTCTTGGAAGGCTGCGGAAAAAGCCAAGATTATTATGGCGCGATCTGTCACTTCATACATGTGAATCCATCTGGCTGCCAGCCACACACTATGTCTATGTGATTCAAGCTGGTGCTGTCGGTTGCGGTGATCACAAACCATAGAAAACTCCATTTACCTAAAGCATGCAGTCTGACAATTTCATCCATTTCATGCTTGAATCTAATTTAATCAATTTCTGAAAACAAGCAATGATCTCAGCACTTATTAAAATGACATGTGTGAGTTACAGTGACGAAGAAAAATCCAACGTGGTGAGCACTTGCTGCGGCTACTTTCCCTTATCACTGCGGGCAGTTTTGAGCTGAGCACTGCATTTTTTTTCGGCGCTTTAACAGGAAACAGATGGTCAACCTTTTCCTTCTCAAAACATCTTGCGGTAAGCTTTCCACCCAACTGACACAGTTCAGCCAGACAATCACGTCTGTTCCCTAGGCTTCCAGAACTCTCCATCAAAAGGTTGGGCTTCTCTTTTCGACCTGGCCAGAAGTTGGACTGGGCTTTCAAGGAACCCGATACATCAAAGATTAAAGAGGGAGATTTCCATGGGTTGAAAAAGAGAAACCCATTTAGTTTGTTCCATTGTACTTCCACAACTCATTATGGATATGCCAGATATTCTCTAATCTCCCCTGCCTTGTCGATATCTATATACCGTTTAGCGTGTTCCTTCAAAGCTCTCGTCTCGCATTGGAATTAATGAGAGATATAAGGAACATAATCCGTCTGGGATTATGTCGGAATTTGGTGGAAATTCCCCATCTTTTTCACAAAGCCTATTTGACTTTTGTATGGGCTTCTAGATAGAGAGCCATCACCAGCAACATTTTCATACAGTAGCTGGCCATTACTCAAAGCCGCTGAACGCTGTTATGGTGTTAATTCTACAGGTGATTAGCACCTTAATCACTACCTTAATCAAACTAAATATACCCAAGTCCTATTTCCAAACAATGAGACAAGGCATTCTGCCTTTTACAATCTCTCCAAAGATTTACCTGGGCGTGGAGTGACAGCAACGACCTATGAAATAAATAACATTGTTCTTCAAATAGAAACATTTTGTTGAGTTTTTGTTTTAGAAAACCTGTTTAACAAATGGAACATAACTATACATTCAAAGCTTACCTTCTAATTTTACACGGATCTATGGCATTAGTATCAGCTCAAAACCTCTTGTCATGCTTTGATTTGGTATGGTTTGTCTCTGGGGTGGGCTATACCGTTGAAATATCTCCTTGATTTGGTGCTGTATCTACTACCTCATTGTAGGTGTGTGGCAACAACAATAATGTATGAATTTTTGTGCAACCCTGTGTACGCCAAGGTTTTGTCAAAGACAACATCCTCCTATTTAAATGTTGGACAGCACAGGAGGTCATACCTACCAGTACAGGGACTGGCTACATCCACAGTGAATAGAAACAATACCTCCATTGTTCCACACTATAGCCATTTTCCAAATAAAGTAAATGCGCAGTTTTTATTGATTCTGGAGAATTTCCCAAATAATTCCTAATATGTTGTGTTCACTTTGCTCTTTATCTCTTCGGTGGCTGGCCATGTTGACGTGACCATATTGGTTTTATGCATTCATTCCAAGTAAAGGCAAGTTCTGACTTGGTGTTTTAGGCTCTTTATAAACTGTGGTCTTCACTGGGTCTGTCTGTGAGGCTTATTTGATTTAAATCATGTTCTTGTAGTTATTAAGTGTGGCAGTCTGGTGGATTCCATGGTAAATAACAGCTGACAGCGCTAGGCTGTGGATTAAACACAAATATTTCTCAACATATTAGCTGACAGTAAATACATTGCTGTTTCAGTACATGGAATGGTAAAGAGGATGGTCATGTTTTACGGGCAGGGTAAAATAGCCTCTGGCATGCCTTGGCTTGCACAGGTCTAGTTGTCCGTCAAGAGTAAAATGTCCTCGTTGGATTAATCTCCATTTACTGAACAAACACTTTGGCTGCTGATCGAAATATCCCGAGGTCCATCTTAGCTGTGGTCACTCGTGGCCTGCATGTGTGGTCTTGTTTTAGCCTCGGTGATTACTCGAGAGCACCATGTAAGTAGGCTGTTTATTTATAACTGTTCTGTGGTGGCCACATGCAGAACGCTTGGCGGCTCGAGTCAGAGTGCACGCGTTAGCACATTACCCGCAGTTTCATCTGTGCTTTCAATGCCGCATCTGCTTGAGCTATTGTCTGGTCTGTTGTCATTGCAGACCTACTGATGTGGAACCTGAACCTTCTCAACTGATAAATTTGTTATCCCCAGAAGCATGAACTTGCTTAAAATAATAAACCTCCTGGTCTTTGATTCACTTCGACCTGAAGGAGAACCTTTTACAAAGACTACAGAATGTCTGTGGGCTTTTCAAATTATACGCTTAGCTGAAACAAACTAGTGGTTGCAAATCAAGTCTTAACAACAAGGGCCCTGAGGACATTGTTCTTATTCTTTTATTTTATTATCAGATTTGGGCCTCACCATCCTGCAGACATGATTCTCCTATCAGCACAGATAACTGAAGACAAATGCTACAATGACATCAGGCTTAGCCTTTCTCAGCCAAGACGTATCCATTCTATTGCTCCATACCCGTCATGTTTTGCGGTGGAAGCATATCGACTTGCGTTTCTTTAGGGACCTAGTGTTGGACTGCCTCCAAACGGCTCATTTTCCATCCCTCTCCCCATATCTACTTTCTTCCCCCATAAATCAATGTGATGTCACTGCGAAAACTCCCTTTCCCACAGCTTTGGTCTGGAGGCAGTGCATTCTCACAGAGAAAGTGTTTTTAGTGACCAGTTGAACTTAACCCTCTGTTGGCCAAACGGTCCCCTAGACGAATGTCTGTTCGACCACTTTGCCCTCCCTAAACTCTATTTCTGCCCCTAACGACCACCATTAGCGGCCGTCCAGTCAGAAGAATGTCTGGTCCTATATGTTTTGTTTTCCCCAGCGAAAGTGATTAGAGGTTAACTTTCTCCCAGCCCGCTAGCCCTGTTTACGTCGGCTTCTTACGCTCACCACCCTGTAGATTACATCTCATTTCTCTGAGTGCTCTTTGTGATAGGCTGAGCGCGATTTCCCCTGACGTCTCCCTAGCTGTGGCTTCCTCGGCCTGTCTCAGGAATGCTCCATAAAGCACTCCTGCATTTTTATGAAGTTGTTCTATGGAAAATGTCCAACCCCTTTTTCCACCCAGCCAGGCTCCCCTGGTTTTCCTCCTGGGATTCCTCCAGCAGCAGGATAGCTCCTCAAGGAGATCTGTCAGCTGCCTGTCCAGAGAACGAGGAGCTTGGAGGGAACCAAGGCGTGTGTGTGTGTGTGTGGAGGGGGGGGGCATGATGACTTTACAGTAAGAAGGTTTTTCAGTCGGTCGGTCAATCTCACCTTGTTCTCCTTCAAGACATGAGTGACAAAACCTTTTTGCGACTTCCCCTGGACATATCTTTTTTGAGTGCCGATGCCCACTCGTACAGACATGCTTGACTGTCTGAGAGACGTTAACCGAGCCCCGTCTTGAAAGGGCTCGCCCTCGTGAGTGTCCGATTTGGTTACCTCATCTCACCAGAGCCGCCACTCTGCTTGGTTTAGAGGAGGTGTACGTACGAGGGGCTTTTTGTGGAGGGCTATTTGGCACATGTGCTGCTTTACGAGGCCGTCCCACGGCGTTGCCCTGCTCAGCCAGGGAAGTGATCCAGATGTAGGGCTCCTGGCACCCGTAACGCAGTGGGACAGCTGCTGCCCTCCTGCTTCTGTTGGGCCCCCTGTGGAATCCTGAGAGACCTAGTTCCCCTTCGCTCTCCGTGGCAGGACCTAAAGCGCCGAGGCTGTCGGTCTGCATTGACGTCAGGTGTTGATCGATCATTGGTGGGAAACTCTTATCCTTGCTACTTTTATAGTATACCTAAGCCCATCATCTTCCTACTGGAGTTGCCTTCAAACCTTGTAGTTTCGACAGAAAATTTGTTATCTAATATATTCCTCATTATGTTTCTCTTTGTTGACATTGTCTCCTCCACATTTAAGTATTGCTCAATCTTGACATGGTATTGGGCTCAAACCCCTGATGGTGACAGATTGAAATGTAGCTTTATAGGGTGAGCACAGTGAGGTATGTGCTGAGAAACCCCTGAGTTCAAAGAACCAGAACCCACAGGCTTCATTTTGTGGGCTGGCCTAATGTATTGCAGGCATCTATGGGAGTGTCCTCCAGCACAAAATTACAGTGAGTGGCACGTCCGTATGTTAAGATAGGGTGATGTAGCTTAGTTCTGAACTCATTATTAGTAATTCACCAATGGAATGTGTCCTAATTGTGTATCGGTTGAAGGAGCGCTTGTTTGAGGTTGAAACGTCTGCTGAATTAATCATCACTCTTGTGCGGCGGCTTCTGAACGTGCAAAGACTAGAAGGGCCCTTTTCAGAAATGTGTTTGTGTAAGAGCGCAAACACCAAAGTTCTCTACTGGTTTTAATTAGGCGAGTGGGGGTCGCTCCCAGAGCCAGAAGTGTTTTTCCCATTCGGCACTGTCGTCTGCCACGAGATGTTGACCACATTGTTAGTCTGCCCAGCTAAACAAACGCCGTGCGAGTATTGAACTGGCAGGTGGGTCTCAAAAAGGGTAGGGTTTCTGGGTCGAGAAAGAAAACTGCAAAAGATGGCTTCTGAAATCTGAAGTCATATTTTTTGCCAAGAGCTTTTAAATCCCCGCTTTGATCTTTTCCTTCTGTGCAGTATGCCTCAACAGTGCAATCTGTGTTACTTACTGCTGTATAGTGTTTTAACAGGGTTTATATGCAACTCTGGAATTTGGACCAGATGTGTGCTTTACACGTGCTTGGTTTGACCTGAGGGATAAAGTGGTCACAGACTCCATTATTTTTCGCTTGTTTATAACAAGTTCCCATTGTTAGCATTCTTCCTATTCCTTTGAATTGTGATTTGTCAGGTTTAACATTATGCTCAAGGATAGCTGTAATTGTAGGCAGTACCTATCTATATAGTAACGTGGCTTCAATGTGCGTTATGTAATAGTGGGGTATTGGGAAGAGGTTCATTTGAAACTTGTTTAAATTCAGTTACAATTGAGATGACTGTAGTGAAAGCAATGTGATGTAACCCATTTGACTTTGTGCTCGTTTTTATTAAACTTAGCAGTTCAGCCGAGAGAGGGTTTGTCTTAGTGGAGATTTCTGGTTAAACCCCCTCCCTATCTCGGATGACAGCCTGGATCCTCATCTACAGGAGAATTCCTCAGTGAGTTTAAGGCTACGTGAGCTTTAAGCTGTTCGGGTCTCTCTCTTTATCAGCCACTGGACTCTCGGCGGTGATGGAAACGGTTAACGTGGTGCAGCTGTTCAGCGTCAGCTCGCGGGGCTGTGAGTGGGTGGCTGGTGGAGCCAGGCGGTGAACAGGGGCTTCGGCTTTAACAGGCCCAGCCCCCTTGGTGTTCGTGGTAATGAACTCTTACCTTGGGTGGGGAGGAGGCTGCGAGGCCTGCATCCTTGCTGTGTTTTTGTAACCCTCTCTGAAAAGCCTTGCCCCTAATTGTGTCCCGCGGGCCCTCACTATTCACAGCCGGCTCTCAGTATTCACAGCCTTTCCTGTCCCTCACGGTGATCCCCCCACTCTCTCTCTCTCTCTCTCTCTCTCTCTCTCTCTCTCTCTCTCTCTCTCTCTCTCTCTCTCTCTCTCTCTCTCTCTCTCTCTCTCTCTCTCTCTCGCTTCCCTTCCAACCTCCCCCCCTTCAGCTGGATCCGACAGGTCTTTCCTCTTTAATGCTCCACTTCAAAGGGTTGTTGTGATGCCCCCCAGCCCCCTGGCCTCCTGAGACACAGGCCTGGGTTAGCCCAGGGACCCCGGGAAGTAGAGAGAGAGAGAGTGAGTGGAATGGAAGGATGGGGGGATTAGGAGAGACTGGCAGGAAGAGGTTAAAAGAAAACAACGGCAAGTAGCGCTGCGGCTGTTCCTCGTCATTTTGTCACCGCTTGGCCCAGCAGGTTGTGGATAATTACGAAAAGCCCGTCGAAGACGCAGGAGTGGCCTCGGGAATCCAAAGCACCCCCGCTGCAGTCTTTGATACAGGCATCGCCCTCTGTACCTTTGGGAGGACAGAACCCGAGCTCCTGCCAGAGGGACCTGCTCCGAAGAGGGGTAGGTCGGGCCTGGGGAACGTTTGCGACGAGCCTCGCAAGAGCTGGACGTTGTGCCATCTTCAATCAGTGTCAAAGTGGCACCCTTTAAAACCGTTTCCAGGGTGCTGGATCTCCATTTAGATGAAAGGTGTTAAACTGCTATGAAAACTGAGGGCAGCTTAATGCTTTCGATCTTGAGTCATTTAGTTGGGTAATTGTGTTGACTGAGTGAGGCATTTCTAGCTGCCCTGAAGCTCCACCACCACACAATGGAGCAGCAGGGAACGCACAGGGCGTCGTGGCCACAAAGAGACCGGAGTTTAGTGATCAGTCCCGCGGCTCCCTCTGATCAAAGCAGGGGATTGTTTCTCCGTCTCAGCGGTTTCATCTCGGTCTCTGGTGGCGTACTTCCCCGGTTCGATCAATACAATCTGGATAGGCTGAGGCGATAAGGCTGTCTCAGAACCCCCCTCATTAAAGCAGACGTCCCAGAGACATGGATTCCAGAAGCCCTCGCCCCCCTCGTCGGGTCCGAGATGGAGGCGTATATCGTATGTGGACTCTAGCTGACGTTAGCTGGAGTTCTCAGGGCAGAGGTGGCTGGAGTGATTCCTGAGTGCTGCAGACCTATTTATCCGGTGTACTGATATGGCTTGTTTCACAGGCTGTCAGGTAGGACATGGAGCGAGGAGCCATTAGGTAATGTCTCGTAGGCCGAGTTTCAGACCGGGCCTGGAGGTTTGGTGGAGAATGTCAAGCACGTTGAAGAGAAAATGGAGGTCAAGTCCTGCCGTGGCGTGAAGCTTTTCCAACAGCTGTTATTTCCGTTCCCATTTCTCTGTCCGTTTCCTTTCCCCAGAGGAAGTGTCCATCGTCAGTTCCCTTGCTGTTTTCTGTCGTCAGACTGAGTAGCCAAGGTTACCAGGTAATTAGGGTGTGGTGAGTGACATGGCACTCGAACATTAAACGGATATCCTTGGATAGTTGTCATTGCTTAATTGTTGTCCATGCTGATCAACTCCAATAACCTAGCCCTTCACATATACCGGAGGAGCAAATGTTAAGTGTAAATGGTGTCAGTTTGATGTCTGTTTTAGTTTTAGAAAATCCAGGATTTGAAAGGTGTGATCGTAACAGATTTTGCAGGTTGGCACGGTGTGAGAGCATTTACCTCCCTTCTGATGCAACGGCACAGACGAGTCGAAATATCAACCCAGACTAATCAATTAGCCGACACACACACACACACACACACACACACACACTCACACAGAGCACAGTTGTCAAGCTGAAATGTCAATGATGGGAGGATTGGCGGGATTGACCTGAAAGAGGTCCATTGAGTGGATGCAGATGAGAGCCATTGTCTGGTGGGGAGTCTTTCTGTCTTTTTTGCTGAACCTTCAGTGGCCTGGCCTTTCTACTTTCCCGAGAGGCTCTGCTCTATTGTTGTGGTCTCTCCCTCTCTTTCTCCCCCTCTTTCTCCCTCTCTCTGTTTCGCTCTCTCCCTCTCTCTGCTTTCAGTACCGCTGATCTCTCCCCCTCACCCTCCATAGCTGATACCATGAGCCTTTGTGGTCCTATTGGTGCTCCAGTTTCCCCTGAGCTGGTTTCCATGGAAACCCAAAGAAAATGATGCGGACCCTCACCTCTGTTGCTCTTCGCTAGCTAATAGCCTTCTAAACGGGCTCAGAGAGGGCTGTTCTTCAACAGGCAAAAGTGGTAGCATCTGACCATGGCCTCTAATACTCTGCTATGGCTACAAGTATGATTCGTGTGTAATTGTGTGTGTGTGTGTGTGTGTGTGTGTGTGTGTGTGTTTATGTGAGTATTTGTGTGTGTTTTCTTCTATTGTTATACAGCACACCATTGTATGGTTCCGTATTTCATTTCGGTGTAGCCCGTGTAACACTGCGAATGGGTTATTGATTCTGGGGCTGTTTGCTTTGTAATTTGTAAAGGCCGGGCTTTGTGATAAGAGAATGTATCGTTCCAGTGCATCTCCATTCTCCCTGCCCCTCAGCCCCGGTCGTTTTCCACTCAGGCTGTGATTGCGCTGGGGAGATGTAATCACAGTGTATTCCATATGGGGGATGGTGTGGCCTGCCTCAACTGTCAGCTCTTTATCCTGCTGGAGCCTGATGTTGACTGGCAGTGTGCTTTGCGGATGATGCTACCGCTGGTTCCCTTATGGCAGAATGCTCCTGGGACCGTCTCAATGCCAGGCCCTTGTCAGGATAAGAATACACTGCCTGGGTTTCACCATCTCATATGGCAGGAGCTGCTGCTGCTCAGGCCTCCACAGACAGCTCCACGTAGATGATGCTATAGTTGTCGGTGCCAGCACTTTGAAACACACTCCAAAGTAGTTGTCAGTCGGAGAATGTGAGACGGCGCAGCAGCTGACAATTTCTGGCGAGTCGAGGCAGGAACACCAGCGGTTTAATTGGCCCCTTATTGCCATATCGTTATTTTCAACTGGGAGACACTTGTGGCGAGGAACAGGAGGGAAAGTTAAAAGCGATTAGTCTCGTTAGCCATGCCGAGCTGGAGATCCACGTTGACAGTTAACGCCAGAAACGTGTCATTAGCCAGGTATGCTATTTCCACTGAATAATGCATGTGATCCGATGCTAATCAAGGTTAGCGTCAAAGCTGTACAAAGAGTGTGCTGTGCGTGGGCCCCTGTAATAAAGGGTAATTAACCAAGTGGGAAGGTGCACGGATCCTAATGCCTTACAGCAGCCATTACTGTGTTACCTGCCTGAACACAGGCCTTGCTAGGGACTATTAAAGGCTGAACGCTTTTAACTCTTGCCCCCCAGCTGAGCAGTGAAATATTGAAACGGGTTAAACACTTGTGTAGTCGTATGCACTTTTATTGGCCCTCCACAGGAGACTAGTGCGTCCTACATATTTAATAGCAAACCAAATATTTCAAAGTGTCCTAGTGTGTATGAACTTCATACTTGTTCTCCATTTTCTTAGATGATGCGCCAAGAAAAAAGGGACGCAATTCTAATTCTTCATGCGTTAGCCTCACTGCTCATATCATTAACTCAACCGTTTGACCTACAGTGTGTGTGTGTGTGTGTGTGTGTCTTTTTGTTCTACAGCTCATGAAAACAGTGGTGGAGCAGCAGCCGAGAGAATCCTTCAGCTTCATCTGAACCAAGGAAAGGCACAAGCAGATACACATGGTAGGATGCACACTCCATCTACTTCCCCTGTCCCCTAATGTACGCTACACAACAACTTAATAGAGACTGACATTTTTGGAGTCAAAGCTACCCGTTCTCCTGCTGTCAGGGCCCTGCAAAGCTTGTAGTATATGCTACTCTACGGTTGCTTTTCCAAATGGACTTTCAGTACAGTGAGTGGGCGTGTGTATTGTATTGTGTTAGTGTTTTGGCCCCATGCTATGCACGGCGTTCTCCAGCCCTGTCTTAACCAAGCCTGCGTGAGTCAGCTCCGGCACAGACTTGTTAAATCTGGATTACAAAGAGCGGAAAGTGTGTTTTGACAGGCTTGTTTTGCAGGGCCGCTGACTGCCGAGGCACAGAGCCTTTGTTCGCCCGTCTCCAGGAGGCGTGGGGCTGCTTAGGGATGGTGTGTGCAGGCCCTGTACGACTGCTCACGGGCTTGGGCTGTGTCGCTGTCTCACTATGCCATTACAGGTCTGCCAGAGACACTGATTTGCATTGACATTGATGCTATTAGTATTCAGGGCATGCTTTGGCATTAGAATTGCATAGAGGTTAAAAGGGATTTTGGCCAGAGACACTGCTACTAGATGGTCAAAGCACAGACATGTAGCTAGCTATACAGACATCATCAATCAGGCCCAAAACACCTATTTGTATTGGTTCTCCATTGGCATGTGACTTATTAAGTTGAAACTGTTACTGTATACGTTTATAAATTCTCTTTAATACTTATTGAATGATGAAGCTATGGAGGAGAGGTATTTGTATTTGTTGCACTCCCTAGACTAAGCATCACTTTGCGTCAACTAGACTGTAATCTATAACATGACTCTGATCCAAATCCACTTGGTATGCAATGGTGTCAATGTACCAAGCACAAGCCCTTGTGTCACATAAATAATCGAGTGTGAGGCAGATTACAGACTTACATTAAAGCAGATTATTGCTAAAATTAAAGAATTGTGAACTGTGACTTTCAGCTCATTGACACACATTCAAGTCATTTGAATTAATGTCCTATTTGCACGTGTTTTGGGGCAAGTTAGATAGTATGGTTAGTATGAGGCTTGTACACACACATAAGAAAACACACACACACACACAAATACATGTCCCACAAGCCCATGTTTTCAGCCTTTAGAAGTTCCACTAATGCTTATTTTGTGGCCCAATTTGGCCGTCATATTTTTACTTCCTTGATTTGCTCCCATTTTATGTGAGGTCAATGCAGATCTGACAAAAAGAACTTGGCTGTAACTGGGCTCAAAGTTTTTTTCCCCCATATGGCCTTGTACCAGGGTATGGGGGATCACTCATTAGACAAATGGCTGGCCAGGCTGTCCCCCAACCCTAAAGTGCTCTGCTCCACTCCTCTTTTGTGTGGCTTAACAGGAAGCAGTGCTAAGTGGAGATGCCAAACACTTCTCTGCAGACAAAGGCCACTCTCACCCTACGTCCGGGTTGCCTTGGAGACCAAGGGGCTCTTTACAAAACACACTCCTAGGCTCGAAAAGTTTGCGGCACTAAATGTGGCGAAAATCCCCGGAAGATCTTACAAATCCACCTGAGAAACCTATAACTAAGATGAATCTTTAGTTTATGGCTGTGCTAAGCTCGCAAAATAAAATTAAGGCTGGAAAAGCCTACTATGTCATTAAACAAAGGAATTGACTTTGTGTGTGTGTGTGCTTGACAGAGAGAGAGACAGCCTGTGTCTTTGGTCTACTGGGTAGTCCTGTTGACTCCCCTGAGGCAGAAAGGGTTGTCTGTCCCTATCTGGAGACTTGTCTCAGCCATTGTTTACTTCCGTCGAGACCATCTGTGATCTCAGCCATTTAAATGGATGGCAGACAAAGATAACGGTGTCTTTAGAACAACAGCCCGAAAAATATCCCTCTGATTAGTTTCTGTCACTCATATTTGTCACAGAAGTGGCCGTGTTTCTGATGCTGTGGAGATAGATGATGTGGGGGGATTGAACTGGAATCATCTGAAATGCCAGGGAAACGATCCGTCATTTGAATTGATTGAATCTTGCCACGGCTCAAACATTCCGCGCGCATTATGCTCGAAATGGTCTGAAGTGATGCACATAATCTCCCCCATTGTCATCTGCCTTGCTATTTACCGTTCAGGCTTAAATTGAGTTACAGCCCATCTCCACGGAAAGCCCCCGTGGCACTGCACCTTCGAAAGCCTCCCTCTGGGCGAGCCCTGGTGGAGCCCAAACAGGCGCTGGCTGTGGGGAAGTGTTTATGTGTTCATTGTTCCCCGGCAGCACATGCCTTCACCGAAACAAACCCTGCGGGGACGGTGAGGACTGGGAGAGCCGAGCAGCAGCTGGATCAATGCTCCATCGACCGTCTTGCCTGAGTTCAATATCGATCCGTTTCCCCAGGGTCTTCACTCAGCCAGATAGAGGAGCCTGACATAATCAAGTGAAAACACGGCCGCCACTGGAGCAGGAGTAGAGGAGCGAGAAGGATGGATATCAGCCGAGATGTCCCCCCCCCCCCCCTGTCTGGCCCCCACCTCCCACATGTTGTTCTACTTCCAGCCAAGAAACCGGTTGAAATATCAGGGAATTTCAATGTAGTTCCCCACCACCAATCTCCCTCGCTTATCGGCCCGGAGAATTCCAGTCGCCGGGAGGTGATGAAGATAAGAGTGGGATGGTACTGAAAGAAGAGCTGGACCGCGGCCCAGCTGGTGAGGCCAAAGAATGTGGCCTGCAGGGCCGTAGACAGCACACGGCCAGCCGACGTCTGTGTGGGGGAGACCAGCTCCACTTAATCAGCCTATTGTTGGAGAGTGTGTCAGCTGCCTGGTCAGAGGACCGCCGCCCTCAGGGGGTTGGAGCTCTCCCTGGCTCTCAATGTCACTAGGAAGGACAGCTCCCCCCAGAGGCTGCCAGAAGGCCTGCGCGTTCCCGGCGCCGAGCCGGATAATGGACGGCGGTGATTAGATGACTTGCCCTGCGGAGTAAAATCGTCCCAGAACGGACCTGGTCTCCGCAGTGTTCACCAAGGCAAGGCGTCGCCTACAGTGCACACCAATGTAATGAGGCTGCGTGGCCAGAGGACAGAACAGTAGTGCTCCCCCCCACCTGGCCTGCCCAACCACAACCCGCGCTGGGTCCTTGGCGCTTTGCCAGCCCAGTTGCCCTAACAACTGCCGGACCAAATGGAGCCTGTGCAGCGCTCCGCTCGGCGTGAGCTCTGTGGGAGTACGCCCACACGTACTGTTTGGTCGCCTTTGAGCCGCTTCTGTGCGCTTTTCCTCGCACTGCCTGCTCGGTGTTGTCTCCCCGCGCCGAGTGGCCCTCAATAGGAGCGCTGTGTACCACTGCTGCTTAGCATTCGGCACACTTCAAAGCGCCTCTCTGTGTGACAGCGTAGCCCGGGGCTCATTTCCTCCTAATTGGAGGTTCATTAAGGGACATGGCAGGTCCTCCGGGGAGCCCCCTAGCTGCCAGAGGAGAACGTCATCTTCATTCCCATTTTGGGGGGGGGGGGGGGGCGTTCGCTTGCCGGAACTCATTTGAGGGGGAAGTTGCTGAAAAACAGGAAAATGGGTTTTTAATTGAGACGAAGGGTGATTTGGCATGCGTGTGGTCCTGCGGTGTCATTGTCAGAGGGTATTAGTCTGTTCCAGAGAGGGAGGGGTTAGTTCAGCAGCAGGCCAAGTCCCTGCCAATCCCTTCCATACACGGGTGACACCTGCTCCGTCTCTACGGGGGGGTATGGCCGCCTCCACGGGGTTCAGTTACGCGTGATCATTTAGGACTTCAAAACCATTTGTAGGGGTCAAGTTCTAATTCTCCGGATCTCAGTGGTGTCAGGGATATTAATGGTTATCTGGTATGCAGGCTCAGGAGTGGGGATAAGAGGGGCCCGGGGTCTAGAGGATGGGGGGTTGGAGGCTTGGAACGCACACGAATGTCCTTGTCCAAACAAGGACCCGTTGTCCTGGGAGATAGTTAGTCCCGGTGCCAGAGCGAGGAGGAGGAAAAACCCTTCACCCACTTCATTAATCGTCCTGAAAGTGTCAGCTCCAAGGAGAAGCCTCCCAAAGATGTTCCATCCCTATTACCAGCCCTGGCAGTGTGCTGTCTGCGTCTCTGTTATGTCCTCATTACAGCCAGCAGACGTGGACATCGTGGTCTGCAGATTGTGTGGCTCGTCGAGTCCCGCCGAGCGTTCTCTGTCAGGCAGTGAGGCCGGCTTTGTTTGGGGGCCAGGGTCTCAGTGTTCTCATTTTGAGGAATGCAGCGACTGCGCGACTTACCCTAGTTACTGTGCTCCGAAAGAAGAAGAAAAAAGCTGACTTAGGATCAGTAGCCCCAAACTGTTCCCGGACCAGTAACCACGGTAAGCAGGGCTGTGAGTCTGATCTTGTGCCACGTGGCATTGGATGATGGCGGCGGGGGCTGACACAGCCAATGCCTCGAGGCGCAGACTGCATCCTTTCTGCTGGCACACATGTTCACCCATCATTTCCCTTGATTGTAATGGTTCACTCCCGTCTTCTGCATGGCTCTCTGTATCGCAGGCTATTTGTGCTGGGTGATGACAAGCCTCACCACGCACCATCCCAATGGAGGCCCTGCCGCTTTCCATGCCTTCCCCCCTTGAAGGTGGGATCTCTTGGCAGAATGATTTCGGGCTGCATTATCGTCTGTCTCTGGATGTCTGCTGTACGCAGGGAGTTCCTGCAGTGTGCGAAGCCTCTCACTCATTTGAATGTGTAGTGCACACTCCAGTGTGCTCCCAGAGACTTAGCGCTCTGATCTCCCAGGCTGGAGCCGTGATCGATGAGGATCTGCGATCTCGTGGGAGTCATGGGAAAGAGCCGGCTGTTTACTCTGCACTTTCTCCAGGGTCCGATGGCAGCTTGATTTATACTGTGTGCTTACTTGTGCGCACGTGTGTGTGTGTGTGTGTGTTGGTGTGTGTGCATGTGTGTGTGGGCTGGGAGGGGGGGTTATGTAGTGTGAGGGTGTCCGTCGTGGACTCGTTATTGGGAAGGCTAGCACGATCAACGGAGTGTGCTTAATTTTTACACGTGTTTTGCATTTTAATACATGAAGACAGAACTGGCCCAAGATCTGACAGGACTTTGACCCTGAGAGGGGAAAGAGAGTATCAGGGCTGGGAGCCAAGGGAGACATTTTTGTTTGGAGTTTTCAGCCGTGGGTTGAGCCGTTCCAGGCAGCCCTCTCCTCCCCCATTCCCTCCATCATCCCATCCAGCAACAAAGGGGCTCGCTCCCATGCAGGGACCCCCGTTAAACAGGAGAGGGATGAGAGACAGGCCCCTCTGACTCTCCCCCTATGTGCACTGTAATATATGTAAATCTTAATTAAGACCTCCGGTGCCCTCGCTGGTCCTTTCATGGGGGCTTAGCGAGGAGCAGGAGGGATGTGGGGGGGGGGGGTCATTAAAAGCTCTCTGCTGTTCACTACTATGTTGGTAGTGCGCTGCGCATCCCTACCAGAGCTGATCAATACCTGAGCATATCATTATGATTGAAAGGAGCTACTTAACCGCAGCTCTAAATCAATTCCCCCAGTGTCTCGGGAGAGGGGAGAGAAATAATCATTAGCGTTTTGACTTGTCAAGGGAAGGAAGTGTTCCCACACTCTCTTCCCCTTCACGCTAGAGCACACCACAGACAACGGATTCACACTAAGGCTTGGTACAGAAGTGTGCGGCCAAAAGCACCTGAAGAAGTGCTGAAGTCCAAAAGATATGTTTGATCCTTAACGGAATCGGGCACTGTTTTATGTAAATATGTCTCTCTCTCTCTCTATGTACTTTTTCTGCATCTACGTAATATTTTCTATACTCAACGTTCAGATCAGATTTACAACCCAAATTGAGTTGCAAATCAATCACTATCTTCCTAAAATGACTAATTCAATAAGTGTTGGGTACATATATTTGACTTCTACATTTTATAATTATGGTATCTGTTTAAATGAACATGTGTGTGAGTGTGTCTGTGAGAGGTCTTAGGAATAGGTGGAAGTGGGGACTTTATAGTTGTGGAACAGTTTTCTCACCTGTAGACTGGAAGGAACTGGAAGCCCCAGTCTGAATATCCTCAGAAAGTAGGCCCACAGCAGTCATTTCACAGCACATGAGCCAGAAGATTAGGAGATTATGGCTGACTGGCACCCTAAGCAAGTTGGGGGGGAAGGATGCCATTTTAACTTTATTTATTTTTTCTGGCTCTGTAGAGCTGTCTTATTGCCCAGATCTATTTACAACTCCTCGGACTCGGCGAGAACTGGGGTTTCAGCTTTTGGCTTTGTTCAGGCAATCAGTATGCAATTGTAAATTAATCGTAATAGCTGTGAAGTAACACTGGCAGTTAGTTAATGAAAGTAATGGATTTTCTCCTTTACCAGACCCCCTCGTTTAGCAGCCCAGTGAATTGTTTTGTTTGGGTGTTTTTAGAAAAAACACAGATCATGTTCCCCGGGCGTATGTTACAACCTTTAAGGGGACGGTCTGTTTATCCAGGGCCGACTTTGTCAACAAACACGGAGGCCTTATGTGTTGCCCAGAGCGGAGATGGGGGAGCGGGGGTAGCCTGCTGTGGGACACCCATGTTGTCTCCTCATGAAAAGGAGGTGCCCTTCATTAGGCTGGAGTGCTTCCCGGACGGGCCCCTCATCAGCGAGAGTGTGCCGGTGTCAGGCAGAGGGATGGCCCGCGGGAACCCGGAGCCCCTGACCCTCATTACATTAAGAGGGGCCGATGCTCCGTATTAAAGAGCCGTCCCTGTCTGCCGGTGTCGAGCACATGAAGTCTCAGGCAGGACTCGTCGGTCTAAAATGCTGAGGAACACGTTGTCCACACTACTGGTTCTGCAGACTCAGTCCCATCAGAAAGCGAGGCGCGCAGTCCCAGGCTGAGGGCAAGAACGTCATGCTGGGTCAATATTGTGGAGGTGCTTGCCATTTTTCAGGGATTTAGGGAGAATGGTTGATAATGCAGTAGGCTTGTCAGGAGGAATGTTGGTATTTTCCGTTGAGATTGAACCGGCTAAATTGGCAGTCCTGTCAGTGCCCATTGTTTACATTTCACAGGCGCAACTCATTAAAAAGTGCCAGTGGATTTTCTGTGTTATTTTTCCAGGCAGTTTTGTTTAAATGACTGGCCTGTGAGCCTGAGGGTGTGAATTTGACACTATTTATCTGACGTCTGTGTGTGTGTGTGTGTGTGTGTGTGTGTGTGTGTGTGTGTGTGTGTGTGTGTGTGTGTGTGTGTGTGTGTGTGTGTGTGTGTGTGTCTTCTTTCAGGGGCTGGGAGAGGCATCAGCACGGGGGACAGCCATGGATGGCGACTGTCTCAGCTGCATCAAGTACCTCATGTTTGTCTTCAACTTCCTTATCTTTGTAAGTATTTCATCTCTCTCTCTCTCTCTCTCTCTCTCTCTCTCTCTCTCTCTCTCTCTCTCTCTCTCTCTCTCTCTCTCTCTCTCTCTCTCTCTCTCTCTCTCGCTCGCTCTCTCTTTCTAGCCTACGCTGCTACCAAGAAGACGAGTCACAAATAAAATTAAGTGGAAGTCGATTTTCATCACTGTCTATTTGCAGCTAAACCGTGGCCGTATTTGCATGTCATTAGACAGAGGCAATCTTGATCCTATCACATCTCCCTTGATTAGATTCCATTGAGTTGACTGCGTCGGAGGCCCATGTGCTAGGTGTACTCTACTGACTGGCACCTGGGTATATCAGCCCTGATCAGATAGTCCCAGGTAATCCCATCACAGGGAGCCAATAAACGGGGGAGGGGGTTACACGGCACCTATCTCTTCCAGCTTTTTGGAGCGAAACCAGCCGCTTCCTAGTCGTCGGGCCATTTTAGTTTCTAGCGTGACATTTGCCGAAAGAAGCCAGGGCTTTCCCTTTAGACGGGTGGAAGGTACGGGTTTGAGCGGAGTGGGGTTCGTATCTCTATCCCCCACCCCCTTCACGGCCCACGTTCCTAATTGCAGGAGTCTCCCACTGAGGCGGGGATAGGGCTTTGGTAAGAAGAGGAATGGGTAGGAGGCGGGGGTGACAGGTAGAGAGGGAGATGGGGGGGGGGTCTGTGGGTTCACTAAAGCGGGGCCAGCCAGTCTCTATCCCCCCCCCACGGAGGCATTCAGGCACTGTGCTGATAACCAAGCCTTAACCTCCCCGTCACCCCCACTCCCCCCTTTCTCTTTATGTCTTCCCTCCTAACTTTCTCTTGCCGACTGTGTGCTTTTCTGTCAAGACCGTGGGTTGAATTTACATTTGTTTGAAGTTTGCCTTCCTTAATGCTAATGCTGCCGTATAGAAGTATCAACACGTACCTTTCATATTTTTGGGGACGACGAGGAACAAAATGTTTCAGATAAAAAAACAGCCTCTAATCTTTTTCTCCGTCTCTTCCTCCCTTTGGCTCCTTTTATCTCTACTCCATCTCGCTGTCCCCGTCTATCTCTCAGCTGGGGGGCTCCTTCCTCCTGGGAGTGGGAGTGTGGGTGCTGGTGGACCCCACGGGCTTCAGGGAGATCGTGGCTGCCAACCCGCTGCTGTTCACCGGCGTCTACATCATCCTGGCCATGGGCGGCATGCTCTTCCTGCTGGGCTTCCTGGGCTGCTGCGGAGCCATCCGCGAGAACAAGTGTCTGCTGCTCTTTGTAAGCTGCCTGCCGACAGTGTGTGTGTGTGTGTGTGCATGCGTGCGTGCGTGCGTGTGTGTGAGAGTGTGGGTGTGGGTGTGTGTGTGGGTGTGTGTGTGTCAGTTGCGTGCCTGGGGCATTTCAAGTGTTTCCGTTTGTTTGGAATATGATTATGTATTCACCGCATAAGTCGGTTGTTCTTTAAATCAATTTGGGGCTCTTCAAAGTCAACATGGAGGAGAGCCTTGTGTATAATAAAGCTTGAGCAAGCTTAACGATTTGCATCCGTGCGCCGGCCGTCGTGCGTCGTTAATGCTGAGTGAAGTGGGCACTGCACAGATTCTAATTTCGAGTGACTTGCATTCACTATGTTGCTGACACTTGCTCCGATGCCCCCCCCCCCCTAATTTTTTCTCCACCTCTTTGTTCTGTAGTTCTTCATGCTCATCCTCATCATCTTCCTAGCAGAGCTGGCAGCTGCCATCCTGGCCTTCATTTTCCGTGAGCACGTAAGTGAACCTTTCGCTGCTGACCACAACCGACCAATGTCCTTCACTTACACTGAACGGTCTCGGTCCCTTTTCTGGTGATGACAATAACCTCTCTTCTCATTGGCGGCTGCTGTAGCTAACCAGGGAGTACTTTACCAAGGAGCTGAAGAGACACTACCAGGGCTACAACAACACGGACGTCTTCACCTCCACTTGGAACGCCATCATGAACACAGTAAGGCATCATCATCACCATCCTCATCATCTTTATTGTCCTCGACAAAGAGTGGAAAGATTCCTGCACCACTTAGTCACCACAGAGAAGCCCAGCCTGACACCAGGGGGATATATTTTATAGATTACCTGCCTTTAACTTCTAGCTCAATCTTCATGCTGGACTGGTGCTCGCGCCGAGGCGAGACGGCAGGCCAGTGCATGAAAAACCACTTATTCCCTGTGTCTGCCTTTCTTTCTGTCTTTCTTTCTTTCTTTCTTTCTTTCTTTCTCCCTTCCTTCCTATTCCTCCCTCTGTTCTGTTCCCCGTGCTGTAGTTTGAGTGCTGTGGGGTGAACAGCCCCGAGGACTTTAAGGAGAGCCTCTTCAGGCTGATGAACCCCAGTGACATGGTACCAGCCGCCTGCTGCCAGAGGGCCAGCCAGCCGGGGGACGTGGCCTACCTCAGCCAGGACCAGTGCCTCTCCGGCAACATGATGTTCCGGAACAACAAGGTGGGCGCCCTGATAGCAAAGGGGCCATTAGGGTCTCTCTCTGTCTTATCGGGTTTTGTGTGACCTCTAGACTCTCAGCTGAAGTGCACAGAGCAGTGTTAAGGCACCCAGATCTAACACCGACTGCAAGCTCCCGAGCAACAATTGACAGTAGTATTTCGTGACCACCACGCGTTAAAACAACACCCACCCTGGCGTTTTAGCGCTGCTGATTTGACATCGCTAGATGTATTTAACACCATCGAGGGTGTACACATGTAGTCAGTTGGCGGTGTTATTTTAAGACTGGCGATTTTGCGGTTTACAGTTGAGGGATGATGTCCATCGCTGGGTGTCAACGGAGCCTGTAATTGAAAGAATGTGTGTTGTGTTGTATATTGCTTTGTGCGCAGTCTGTTAAATGTCTTTTTCTAAAGTAATCTAAAGTACCAAACCTACTTTTTATGATAAAGGTCCCCCTGTTTTAATCAATGACTTTACCTACTGGACTATGCAGGGTTTTGTGTGGGTTGACTGAGATAAAAAATGAAGATACGCCAGAATGCTGTTTTTTTGCCCTTACCCTCTGGAACTCCTGCCCTTTGGTGATCAGAAATCTGGAGTCCCTAGGAACCTTTAAAATACTTCTGAAAACATATCTGTTCTGTTAGGCCTATGTTTGAACTGTCTGTGCAAATATTTTCTACTGTTCATCTTTTACCTCATTTTATTTGTTGTGGTGCTTTCTATATTTGTAAAGTCTCCTTGGGTTGCTTGAAATGCCCGCTTAAATTAAAGTTATGATTATTGTTATGTAAAAGATGAAAACGGTTTTATGTGCTTTTGAATGCATCTTACAGTGTGATGTTTGTAAAAAGAAATGCATTCACGTTTGTATGTCTGCTTGGGCTTTGTTTTTGTGTGTGTGTGTGTGTGTGTGTGTGTGTGTGTGTGTGTGTGTGTGTGTGTGTGTGTGTGTGTGTGTGTGTGTGTGTGTGTGTGTGTGTGGCGTGTGTATGTTTTATCACGTGCACAGATGCACATGCACAATTGCTTCTCCGTGCTCTTTGTGTGCCTAATGAGTGCCTTGGTGGTGAAATGTAATTACAGTGAAATCTGATAGGGAGAGCATTGCTTACTCCTCCACCTGTTGTTGTGCAGGCTTCTGGAACAATGTGAGATATCTGGAAGGCGCCACTTTCTTTCATACACATAAAGAGCCCTCATTAAAAAGCAGTGAAGCGGGGGCCCGTGTCTCGCTGCCATTCATCTGGGCCATTGTTCAAAAGGCAATTATGGCTGTGTTGCTATTTGCTTTGTCTAGGCTTTTCAACGTGCTCATATTTGTGACGGAGCCTCAAATCTCGGTCTGTTTTGTCCGCAGGGCTGTTACTCCTCAGTGGTGGACTACTTTGAGCTGTACATCTATGTGGCAGGCGCTCTGGCCATTGTGGTGCTCACCATTGAGGTAAGACTCAGTCTCTGTTGAGGTTTTAACATCAGTTTTGTTTGGTAACTAATTGACTGTCAGACAGCAGCAGTGTTACCGCAGCTGGAAGCTTTAACACTTTCAATACAATTTTGCCATCTGGTGGGGGAATTGGGTGATGCATAAGAATCATTTATGTCTGTTATGTCTGTCAAAAATATTTATGAAGCAATACAATATTACAAATTATTGGGAAGTATCGTCCATTAAGTGATGAGTTTTTTATGTTGTTTGTAAGCTCATATATATTGTTTTATATGTACTCACAGTATATTCTTTTTATTAACTCTTCTTTGTTTATGTATCTTCTGTTTTAGCTCTTTGCCATGGTCTTTGCCATGTGTCTGTTCAGGGGCATCCAGTAGGACTGCTGCATTGAGAGCTTTTTGTAAAGGGAAATCAGGAGCAAAGAAAAACGAACACTTGTAAATTTGTTGTTCTCTTTTTTTATCTGTAAATTGGTGGAAAACTCAAAAAACATCCTTCAAATTACTAGTACTTCACAGCTGGACCTTTGAGGTACTGGGTGAAAACACAACAAGGCAAACATTAGAGCAAGTGGAGATCAAAAAGCTGATTGTAAAGTGATTTGTGTTTAACAAGTGGAAAAGTTGTAATGGATCAGTTGTAGCACGGACGGGGGTGGAAAGTTGACCAGGCACAGAAAGGACAAGGTGAAGCCTGAGCAGAAGGCACTGCACTGACTTTTGGATGAAGAATATTTATACTGAGTATTATGGTGGTTTAACTGTATAGGAATATGTGTTTTATGTACACTTTGGCTGTAACCCTTCCCTTCCATATACTGCTACTACAGTCCTTCCCTTCAAACACCACTTTTAGAGCCACATTTCTTCAATGCTGTATTATAACCGTGTGTGTGCGTGTGTGTTTGTGTACGTGTGTGTGTACCTAGAGTTGAAAGGTGTGTGTGTGTACTAAGAGTAAAAATGTGTGTGTGTGTGTGTGTGTGTGTGTGTGTGTGTGTGTGTGTGTGTGTGTGTGTGTGTGTGTGTGTGTGTGTGTGTGTGTGCACGTGGCTCTTTTGACCTTACTTAAGCTTGAAAGACAATTTTTGAATATTTTTTATTTGTATTGTGATGTTTATTGCAATAGTGTTTATATGTGGTTTAGCCAGTGAAATGTATGTGAATTAATTTGTAATAGGTTCTTGAAAATGACATAAAATTGCATTTTAAATTGTTGTCTTTCTTTTCTTCTTATGCGTATGATACATTTTAAGGTATTATGATATCTGATTATTAATTTACTTAATACCCATAGATACTCATATCCATATGCCTATTGTAATTGTATACTATTTTCATCATATCGTACATATAGACTTGACTAAATAGAACATGACCTAAAGCACCACCTGCTACTTGTCCTACATGTGGACTGCGGAAGCTAGTTCGTGCCCAGAGACTTTCATTAGAGGCTATCAGAGGGTTGGTGAGGGTCACTTTGCACTGCACAAACCTCTTTAGTAATTGACCAATACCAGGACCTTTTTCTATTATTTGGTCTACAGACAATATGTCATTACCCTTTTTCAGTAGATTTGCCCTACCTTTACGGAACTATAAAAATAACAAATGCCTATTCATAGATCCAAATACGATCTATCTCTATGGTTCTTACTATCAGTTTTTTAAATTAAAGTTACTAGAGGCTGTTTATCTGAAGGAGATGATTTTGACTGCCCCTGCCTGTTGCTTAGTGTAATTATTTTCCCTTTACCATTGCAAAGAAGACACTGCAGAATGCACTGGTCACTGCATATCACTAGCACGATTAATGACTATACTCCAAGTATGGGCATCTTTTCCTGATTTAGTAACGCACTTCCTTGTGCCATAAAGCAAATTTTCATAGTTTCTCAGGAGATATTGCCCAGTGGCAGACAAAATTTGTGTTAAATATTGATACTTCAAGAGGACTGATCTGAACCACGATTTTTTCATTCTCCCATAGACATTACAATGTGCTATCAGAAGAAATGTATTGATAATATAAAAAGTTGCTTATAGCTGCTTTGAAGAGCATGTGATGAGTGCATTTGTAATTGAGTTGGTTGTATATATAGCCTTCTAGCTAGCGTGAAAAGGGTAAGATGCACATTTAATGCCATCCTTATTTTTTATCATGTAAGTGCTGGTTCAACCAACTTGATTGTAGTTAAGTCAGAGTAACTATTGTAAATGGGCCACTAGTTACATGATCTGTCAAGACCCAAGATTTAGCCTATACATTTTTGTTACATTTTGTCACATGAATTTATAATTGTTTTAATAGGAATGTGTTATATAGTAACTTATACTTAGCCTATATAGTATCTAGTATTTTTTTTGTATAGTATAGTATCAAATATAATATCTCATAGTATTTATTTTTTTGTATTACTGTTATTAATGAATCTATTTATTGTGTTTATGTGTATTATTATAATGCTTTGGGGGAATTGAATTGTAATGATATGAGATAAAAAATATATATAGCCTGTATATATACGTATACCACAAGTCTGCAAGTCCCCCCCCCCCCCCCCACACTAATATAACCAACCAGGAGATGGCGGTAGCACACCTTCCATGCTTTGTCAAGTGCTAAGGAGCGGAGGAATGTTACTTTTGGGTACAGTTTTACACAGAGGCTTTTTAATTATGAAAATTCAAACTATTTTACCACAGAGCATCTTTCTTCTGTGTTCAATGATTGGAAATTGTTATTCTTGCGATGACGTTCTTTCTGCTGGAGAAGGTAGGTGTGTCTATTATGCAATCATAAGGCCCTCTTATATTTTAGCTTCCTAAACATCATGCTTCCTTGCAATCACTTAGTGTCAATAGAGCTGTCAAATATTATTGTATTCTACACCCAAAAGTTTGATATATGCATTTGAAATGACTGATCCTAAATGAAAGCCTTGTGTTCATTTTGTGTTTGTTTTTTAATCACAATACATAGCACCACTGGCTGCAAATGTGTTGCAGAGACAGTGCCCCATAGAGATAGATTATACTGTTCTATCTCTGCAGTTCCCCAACACCCCTTTCCCTCCCTTCTCTCCCCTTCCATTTTAAACGTCTGCATTGATTCTAGTCAGGATTCCACAGAGCATTTAACAGCTGCTAAGTGTTACTGGTGGCCAGCGCTGACTCCTGAACCTGGTGTTGTACTCACCTCAGCACGACCCGGGTCACATCCCACGCGTGCCTCATTAACACACGGCCCTTGTGTGTGCCCCGCCATCACGACCTGCCGGCGTCAACTTTGGACCTTTAGCGCCCCATCCAGCAATTACAAATGGCTCGCACTGCTATGAGACCAGTGATTGGGTACCTTTGCTACACTGACTGCCAACTTTCTACCTACTTTCTAGTCTTTACAAATATAACATCACTTGGATTAAAGTGACACTATAGTAAAATCTAAGTAAGCCATGTTTTTTTGCTGTCTTGCTGGCAAATCTGTATAGTGAGGACCACTGAAGAAAATAAATACCTAAACAACTGGTTGTACACATAGACTGCTGATCAAGAATGAAGTATTACAAGCTCTCAACTTGAAATACTGTGTGACCACTGGATTTTAAACTAGCACAATAATACAATTCCCCTCAGTTAACCTGTTTTAGATAAATTCAGTTCTCGTCATAAGAATAACTGACTGGTTGTAGGTAGTCATGTAATATTCATATTCCAAATACTATTTTTATTTTTAGATAATGCCATAGAAGTGGATAAAGCTATGAGGAAAAGGTGTGCATCCTTAAGCATACAACCCCATGTTTTGTATCATAAGCACTCCCGCCAGGAAAGGAGAAGAGGAAGGGGGTTTCAGTTTATTTAGCCCTCTTTTCGGCGAAGGCACTTTCATTGCTGGCTGATTTATGAGTGGTTACACTCCCACTGGAAATTAGAAACTCTTTGCTGCATGTAATAAATTACCCTCTACAAAACTAAACTTTGGTCAACACTTGTGCTGTGTTTGTTGAGTGTGGAAGGTGTTAGGTCCGGTGGAGAGGCGAGGGCTTCGATAGAAGGGGGCTGAGGACTGAACAACCAAAACATACTGCGGCCGTGCAGAAAAACAACAGCGCCATTATGCAAATCTCTCAGAAAAAAAAAACGGTCTACATAGAGATAAATGGCACAACCAGTACAACCTGCTACCGATACAAACCATGACAATAAACTGTCCGAGAGAGGTTTTCACACACGTTTCACTTTGTTCTGATGGAAGCTCAGTTTTCTTCTGGCTAGGATCTCTGTCATTGGGGTGCAGTCCCACAGTAAAAAGGCCTCAGAGTGCCCCTGGCAGGGGCGACATTTAGATTTCAAAAGTGCGGGGGACACAGTGCAGTTTCTGTGTCTCCGGGTTTATAGTGTTTGTTTTCAGACTGTAAAAAGTGGAGGGGGTCCATAACTGCCTTCTGAAAAAGTGATGGGCACATGCCCCCCGAGTCCCCCAGTAAATTACGCCCCTGGTCCCCGGCCTGGCATCACGATACAGTGCGGTGCCCACAGGCCAACCGTAGCACAGCAAGAGAGCGGAAAAACCACAGAGAAGGAGTCTTGAGGGACAGGATGTTTCTCAGGCTCAGCAATCGCCAGTGTCACGAGATCTCCCTGTGTGACTCTGTCTCAGGCCAAGTGTTTTTTATTAACAGGACAGGAATTAGGCAGTCGACTACAAATAGACGTCCCATCTGACATGACCACAGAGAACCGAGGAGACGATGTACAGGGACCTGTCGACTGATTGTAGCTCTACTGCCCCTCTAGTTCAGGTTTCTTTCATTAGAGGGGACCCAGCTGATCAGAGTGTAAGACAAAGGCTGTGGAAATACAGTATGTTGAGAGATGGATGAAGCTCATGGCCTGGTCACTTGAGATACTCTGACGTATGTCACAATGTCTTAAGTCATGGGACAAGAAATGAGGAAGTTAGAATTTTAACTGAAATGTCTTATTCATTATCTTGTTCAGTAACTTCTATCAGCAGAGGAGATTTGTTGTCAACCTAGAAATGAATCAATTATATAGAAAGTATTTTTTTGTATAATTATACTTTAAATATTCTTAGTGGGGCAGTACGGTGGGTCAGTGGGTCAGTGGTTAGCACTGATTCCTCACAGCAAGAAGGTTCTGGGTTTGAACCCTGGCCAATCCAGGTCTGTTCTGTGTGGAGTTTGCACTTTAAAATGTTTCTATATATATGTATATATATTTAGTTCATTGTTAAATGACTTTTATATTTTTGATAATTATGATTATTTATTTTTCTGTCCTCTTTATTATTATTATTTTTATTTTATTTTTTATGTAGATTTCTTTGCAGGGGTAAATGGATCGGTTTAATTCCTTGTTGCAGTGAACATTCTATCGGCTGGCGGTCTCTGCTGTCAGTCAAGGCCAGACTCCATACTTGACGGCCGCTAGGACCAAAGAGAGGCCTCGAGTGCACGTGAGCACGAAAAAGTCAACTGTTGTGTTTCTGACCTTTGACACCTGCAACGAGTGAGCTTACGTTCCCATTGACAGCGCAGTGAACAAAACGGCTTAGGAACACTCAATAAATCAGAAAGAGATTCTGCAGCTTCCCTATCCACCAGAGTCATAATTAAAAGCATATTGTGGCCAGGGAAGGTGGGGGCTGCTGTAAGGGTGAGGAGGTTGGAGGCGCCTAGTTTGATAGGAAGAATGAGGGGGTGAGGAGGGAGGCTAGATATTCCCTGATGTGATGTTAACGGTGACTCTTTTGTTTTACAGGGCTAGACATAACCAGAGACCCCCACAGTGAAATGGAGTAACGCCAATGAGTTTTGGTGAGTGGACACTGCGGTTCTACACATTCCCAGTATAATTAAAGGTCTCAGTTTAATTTGTCATCTGCAATATTAGCTTGGTGTAGCAGTGTATAGTTGTATTTCTACGATGTGAAATCTAGCATTTCCTCCCTTATCACTATTCTAACTATCCATGTCAATAAACACGTTGCTATGTTAACGTTCATGTCAAATCTGCTGCTTATCCTGACAAAATGGTGGCGCCCTTTGCTATGTTGTAGTTTGTTTATGCTTGTAACTCAGGCGAGTTGGTCTTTCTGTTACAGTAAATAGAAGCCCCATGAGCCTCCATGTTGTCTTAACCCAGTAACTCGGTAGTTACATCCAGGCCCTTCACCTCCCTTACCCGATCCCAGCCCACTTCCATGTGTCAGTGCAACTTTAAATGCTTTCCCTCTCTGTTTATGGTAGTATGTCACAAGGCCACACTACACATTTCCACATGCTAATAAACTGGTGGTTTTATTAGTGGGGCTGCTCAGTGAGTGATGCGAGGACTGGCGGGACGGTCTCCATGGTTACAGACCACAATGATGCCTGTCAAGCAGCTGGCGCAACGGGGGTTGTTGGATGACAGTGTCGGATCGATGAGAAGATGGATAATTGACCAAAAGAGGACCACAGATTTACAAAGACAAGTGAAATCCTTTTTATAGTCTCACAGGAAGATCCTCTGCTATCAGTTTGAGTGTTCTGAGTCATACTTAAACGGCTGGCTGACGCATCCAGAGCGGTGTGTGTCTATGCCACAGATGTGCTGGCCGCTATGAGTGGAGAAGCACAGCAATGAAACTGATCTCAGTGAGAGAACGGAGTTGTAAAACAGAGAGATAGCCACTGGGACTGAGCCAGAGAAACACTTAGGAGGAGTCCAGGGAAGGGAGGATTTCACCTCCTCTTCTCAGATAAGCATATACTCTATGTCCCTTAATCCGATCCTAGCTCTGAGAAAAAGTCGTGCTGTGCTCTACCTCCCACAAGGACAACGATCTGTGACACCCAGATATATTATTTTGGAATTGTTTATCATTCATGATGTAAGATTAGTTTGTGACAAATTGTGAAATAAGATGACACAAAATGTTTTGTTTTCTTTTAATATCTGATCTATTGTGTACTGTTTCTTTACACAGACCAGAGGGTTTATTCTGGCCCTAAGTTCAGGGCAGGAATATTTCCTGATGCGTTGATGATCATGGTTCTCTTTTCCAGTCCGAGGCGTCGCTGTTTACTAGTACGCTCAAACACTAACGAGGAAAGTTTTACGACCCGACATGATGTATGCATTGTCTCGTCTTCCTGCTCTTTCCCGCTCCTGTCTCTCCACAGACAAACTAAAGGAGCGGGGGCAGGCGCTGACTTATGACCTCAGTAGGAGACTTCTCCGCCTTTCATGTCCCTCAGGACAGCGTCAATTTATCAGCCTGCTGCTCACGCTCTGGATTTACGCGACAATTCTGCTCGAGGTCACGTTAGCAGGCTAGACCGTAGAGCGGTTCTCACACACAGTTTTATAGCACTGAATGGTGCCTGTGCCAATTTACCTTGCCGACTGTGTTTGGCAGAAGCTTATTTTTTTTTGTTTGATGCTGGCAATCATGCATATTAGTTTGCCTAGGTTTCCATCATCTGAACCCTTAGGAATCAGGCCTCCCCTCACTGGAAAGAGTGAGGGGGGGATATTTAATACAGAACCGCGGCCTTTACTGTCAAACTGTGAGGGATCGTTTAACAGTGTGAGCCAGAGTGTCAGGTCTAAAATATGACCTATTAGAGATGTGTCGCGGAAAGCTGATATAATCGCTGATCTACTGCCCCCTGCGGTGCTAACGATGGCCCTTAACGAGCTGCTCAAGCATCCACTTGTTTATGTGGTGGTATGATTCACAGGTCAGGCCCACGGAAAAGCGGAGCGGTGAGCGAGGAATCGGATCTATACCCCTCCTGGCCCTATCATCAGAGCTCTCAGGCGGTTGGAGGGTGGGGGGGACTTTGAAGTCCCCTAATGGTCTTCACGGTCCCATAACCTTGCAGGCCTCTATTAAGGGTGTCAGTGGAGCCTGGCTGGAGCAGCGTGACCCATTAGGGTTAATGAGCGCTGTTCAGGGCCCAGCGGGCCACTCGTCTTTTACCCTCAGCCCGTGTTTGTTTATTTCAATGTCACAGGCCTGAAAGGCAAGGGTGCTGGACCAAGCATGTACAGGTCGTATGAACACACCGTTGTTTTGTTTATTAGTTATAGACGCAGCTCGTGTTTTCTCCATGACTCATATCTCAGCATCAGTATGTATGGGGAACTGAAACTTTATCTGTGATCACGGTGTGTATCAGCAGTTTATAGTTGCAGCACTCACATAACAGAGGAGAAGCCTGATCATGCAGAGACCGTAGGCTTGCTTTGGAGCGGTGCAGACTGTAGTGTAGCAGGGCCTATCCTCTCCCCTCACACATTCCTATGGCTGATCTCCAGCTCCTCTCTGAGGGTAGTCCGTTCCTGCTGGAGGCTTTATTGGGTGACATGATGGGTGATTTCTTTTTCTGGCAAGGACCTTCCTTCCTTTGAGCAGTCTTATGTGGATCAGCCTTAGTTCAACCAACAGGAGAATGGACCGTTTGCAGACATCTTTGAGCTACTTGAGTTTGGGAAAAGAAGATAAACAATGATAAACGAGGATTTGACCAGGCTTGCTACTAAACTTTCAAAGGTAGACCATGACCATTAATTCACTTCTCATATTTGATCTTTCTTTTATAATCTTTAAATTAATCTGTGAACAGTTCTCCAACGATTCTAGCTATTGTATGCTATGCTTTTTATATCCAACGAGGTCATGACATCAAACATTCCAAACCCATTCAATTCGGGGGATCAATTTATTTAAGAATAAAGTCAAAAACACCGCAAGCATCGAGAGCCAAGTTAATTCTGTACAAAACAAAAGTCCAACATCATGAGCACGTCTCCACCATGCTGGTTAAGATGCTAAACATGGGCATGGGTTTGGTGCTCAGGTCTGGGCCACATTAGCCACAAAGAACCAAACCAACGCTCCAGCTTTGTCAGAGAAACACTACTGTCCCGATACAAGTCAGACTCACCCCACTCCAAATGTATAAGTGCAAGAACTCATTACCTTGGCATATTAATATCATATTAAGGCACAATCAAAAGTACTATATGAATAAAAATGTGTGCTTATAGCCTTTGTGAAGGATTAGGAGGCCAAATCAACCTGGAGTAAACTCGAGAGCATTTTAACAAACAAAAGTAACACAAAATAAATTGAAGATTTTTGGCAATATTATGATAGTACTCAAATAAAACATACTACATACATTTCAAGGGTGTTGGTTTAGTTCTTAAAGTCCATTATTCAACAAATAGCAAAACAAATGTACAGGTAAATTAAAAATATCAAAACAAATATTCACATAACTTGATAGTCTCTATCACAATCTCTAATGTTGTTATTTCAGTAGTATCAAAATGGAGGGAGCTGCAGATGAGTGGAGCACTATAGAAAGGTTCTCATTTGGGCCTGTGCTTCTATGCAGTCTAGGTGAAAGGGAATGATTTAAAAATGTGTTATCTCAGAAATCTCCATATCGATATCTATGATGCACTGACAACTAGGACTAGATAATGTATTAATGACAGAGATTCCTGAGGTTTAAATCAGTGCTTTTAAAATACATATCCTCAACTGGAATATCCATTTTGACTTGTGTAATTTGTGGTATGGTTATTTCTGTCAAGTAGGTGTCCAGCTCATTTCCACTGTTTCGAACTAGAATTATATATTTAATTTGAATTTAAAACTAGAAAATAACCAAACCGGGAGATAAACGGTTCCTGTTTTTATTACTGAGCCAAAGCCTTGAGAGAGGCCCAGACAATCCGGCCATCATCCATATGGAGGAAGGGGGATATGTAGCCTAGCGGCCACCACACAGGAATCAGCCAGCAGCCGAATGGGGCCTGGATTTGTTTGCCAGCTCCAGTGACAGGTCTGCTCCTCAGGGACAGCATACACATACACACACACACACACACACACACACACACACACACACACACTCACACACACACACACACACACACACACACACACACACACACACACACACACACACACACACACACACACGCGTGCACACACAGACACAGACACACAAGCAGGCCCTCAACCTCTGCAATCACTGGATACACTCACCACATTCCTGCAACCCAGCTTTAAATGTTGCCACATTACGTGAACATTATAACATGCCACATAATCCCAATGAAGTCCCCCTCCTATGGTTGAATTTATCTGCAGTCTCTATCATTTAACACATTTTACTACACCGTCACAGACTCAGATGTCCCTGTAAGCGCACAACTGAAGAATGTATTACTACAGTGAGTGAAATTAGGTACAGTGTGTTCGCACCATGTAAGCCCAAATGTATTCCATCCATTCCGTGTGTTTTTGCACAGCAGGGTGGTGGGACTTGACGCTGATTGAGTGTGTCGATCCCTGTTGGAGGCTGATTGAGACTGGCCCGGTGAGTGGGTGCTGAAGGCTGCTGCTGTGTGTTATTGCGTGCCTGTCAACCAGTAGAGACAGCATTTCCTGTAATCTGACACCGGCCCTGGGACTGGGGAGACCTAGGGGAGGCGGCCATGGGGGAGGAAATGACACGTTTGCTTGAAATTACTGCCAATCCCATGCATGCTGCTCACCTCCCCAACTAAATTGGTAAGGGCTGTGCTCAGTCAGAACTTTATCTATTACGTTTTGCGCGAGGCCTGACTCAATTTAGAAATTAAGAGTCTGATGCCCACCACAAGTCAGAGCCAAATTGATGTTTATATTTCGCTCAAACAGAAGAGATTATTTCTCTACTTCTCAAACGGTGATTATGAAATTATGTGGCAGCAGTCTGATTTATTTAGACTAGTCCCTGGAGTCTCTCAGTTCAATGTTGGTGAGCTGTGTGACGTCACGTTTGTGTGTCCAGCCCAGTTTATACGATGCTCAAGCCTCTGAGAGAAATGGAAGCAGAATTATTACAAAAGCACAAACACATTGAGAGTCTCAACCATGATAGATAAGAAGTGTTGGTAATTGGGTAGGCCTGGGATTATCCTGCTGTCTGCATCATGTTGTAAACCCTGTTTCCTCATTGTTCTTTTGGAGAAAAAAAAACGAGTCTCTACTGATGGTTGCCTCGCTGGCCTTCACCTTTACGTTTGCACACCAGACCCAGTGAGATCACGGAGGGACGGCATTCCCAGAGTTCTTTTCATCTCCATCCATCCTTTACTCTATTTCTCTTCCCCACTCTCCCTTTCTGCTCACTGTCATTGCCACGGCTGTTATCTTTGCTGCAAGGGCCCTCGGGTATCTCCACTGTCTTCTCCCGTAGTTCATTTGACCTGTGTTATCATTAGTGCTGTCAGGTGTCAGTCCCACCCTCCTCGACCAGGCTGGCCAGGGGCTGCTCCAGGGGACTTTGGAAAGGGAAGGGGGGTGCGGTGTGGGGGAGGGTTGTAGGGGTGGCAGGGTGAAGCCTATGCCGGAGTCCATCATGTGGCCCAGGATATAGCTGCACTGTGCTCCTTGGCCTTCATACGCAGCGCGGCAATGCTGGAGGACTTGCGGTCGGGGTCCATGTTGAGGTCATAGCCGTTGATGCCCCCGCCCATCCCAGGGCCGCCAAACAGGCTGCCCATGTGCGTCTGTCCCATGTGGCCGCCACCTTGGCTGGGCACGCCCAGGAAGTCGGAGACGCCTCCGGGGGCGTGGGGGTGCGGCGGCATGCAGGAGCTGACGGAGTCGCAGGGCACCACGCAGCCCGGCACCGGAGAGGCCCCGTTGCTGCTGCCGATCCAGGATGGGTTCTGGATCTGGGAAAAGACCACCAGGACTTATGAAAACCACTGAACATTTAGCAGAGCTTCTCTGACTTGTTCTGTGTGTTGGGGTTCCGAGCCTTGAGTCTATGGGACGGGTACCTGTGCGTAGTTCTCTGGTCGGGTTAGGAGGGGCAGCTCGTAGGCCGTGGAGAAGTGGGTCCTGACCTGCTGCATCTGGCCAAAGCGCTCCCTCTTCCTCCACTTGGCCCGACGGTTCTGGAACCACACCTGCAGAGACAAGCATCGAATCATCAGAACACTGAACTTCAGATTACTTCTATCCTTTCCTCGAGTGAAGACGAGAAGTGAAGATCCGTCGGTTGACTATTTCCAAGCAAACCTTTCATTAACCATAATTCTACGTTCACTTCTGACAAGAGCCATAGATATTGCTGACAAAATCAAACGATTGATATGCATCATTTGGTTTTCATCTTTTAATAAATGGGAGAGCCGTCCTTTCTCGCTACATGTGACCAATGCAGGTGAAGGCAGTGGAACCCATAAATGTTGCCACACATGAAAGCCCTGCCACATGCTGAAAGGGTTGACATGTCTGTAAAGTACCGTCCATACAGAGCTATTGATGTGAGGATGGTGGGTCTTTCCCAGTAATGCAAGTCTTTTCCCCCCGGCTCCTCCTTACAATACATGGCTGTGCTGCTCCCCTTCCCAGAGCCTACGGATCAACAACTGGGCCTGCAGCCACTCATAAGTCACACAGGGGGAAGTGTGTGTTCACTGTGACTGCATGTCAACACAACACAAAACCAACTGGGATTCCCACAGCCACAATTCTCCTAGACTAGAGACGCTCTTGTTCTTATCTGCAAAATACGGTGTGTTCATGAATAGGTGTTGCCACGGGAAGTTCAAAGGTTACTTTTGACAGACGGACAGGTGAAAACTTTGTTCTCAGTGCCTGCTGACAGAGCAAGCGCAGACCCCTAAGCTTAGGGGGGCGGGGTGGGTCTGGGGGGGGGGGGGGGGGGGGGTTAGGAAAGAGGGAAGGTGACACAATGGTGATGACAGAGAGACTTGTTAACTGAATCCAATCAAACTACAATGGAAATGCTATTCCCTTCCTAGATTGGTCCTGTAGTCTTGACAACAGATACACTAAGTGATGCAACATGTAATGATGAATCTTCGGGGTACATTGCACATGCAGTATGCTAAATGTCCTACCTCACGATGTATATTGATGTAGTAACAAAGAACATGGTGTCCTTCATTCAATACAGATATTGAACAAAGACGGGTATGCCATCTTTTCTTCTTAAGTGTCTCTACTTATTTTTGTTATTTTATCTGATTTTACTGTATGATTTTAGTGTTTTAGTGTTTTAATTACATTTTATCTTTTACTGTTATTTGTTTTGTAAAGCACCTTGTAACCCCGTTTTGAAAGGCTCTATACAAATAAAGTTATTATTATTATTATGACTGTACGCACAGTTCCATGTTCCTCCCCTAAGCCAATGCAGTCTTTTTACATTTCCACTGAATCATCCTTTAGCTAAAACCCCTGCTGGGCTGTGTTGAGCCACTTTTTGCGGTTATAATTACCACTGTGCTAAGGAGAGTAGGAAAGCAAAGGGGTAATGGGGCCTCATGTTGATTAGTATTTATTTACTGGTGGTCTGACTCTCATCCACTGGACGGAAGGGGAGGCATCTTCAAAGAGCGAGCGCACTCCAGCCTCGACACAGGGGTTTGAACTCGGATCGGTGGAGGATTTCTGATCTAATCAGCCTGCTATTTTCAGTCTCCGACATCTTTCCTTCAACCGTTCCCATTCAACCCGTTTTTTAGAGGGGAATTTGGACGCAAGGAGTTGAGCGCCATGTCTATGAATGTCCTTACCCAGGCTTGTAAAACTACTTTTGACACATTTATTTCGATTTTAAGGGTAACCAGACGTCCCCAGTAGACCTAGTGGCATCCCCACTGAGAATGTTAAAAGATGGTCAAATCAGAGAATGCAGCATAGCATTTTTTGGGGCTGGGTCATAGCATGGAATTGTTTTATACTATTGCCAGTGGCTTTTGTGTCTGGGCATGGCAGAAGACTGAATGGGCATCGATCAATTTCAAACTTTTATGAAACAAACAATTAATGAAAAAAGGAGGGTTAGTATTTATTTCAACCCGTAGGTGGCAAACACAACGAATTTAAAGTATTTTGAGAACTTGAGTTACAGAACATTAATGTCTTTGCAATGAAATGTTATTTTCAGCTGATGTGTAATCTTGCACTTAGTTTAACCAAACACATGGTTTCTCTGCTGAATTATTTTGAAGGGTTTTAGGCTTAAAATACACTACACATGGTTTTAATGTTACTGGTAGTATAGAGGGAAAGAAAGGCTGACATCCTCTCGGTCTGACTTTTCACATGTCAGCCAGCCAGAAGAGAGCATAGCACACTCTAACTGGTAAGCTGATAGCATCGCTGTAGTTGAACCTTAGTGTCAAGGTGAGAGGTTATGGCCCTTTCAGCTACATCGAATGTTTGGAGGGACTTTGGTGTCCGCATTATGTGGCCCAGTAGGATTCAGGGATTTATTCTAGGTAAACTTTTGCCTTATGTTCCATGTTTTCTCATGTTTCGGGCTTTCAATATAATAATAATAATAATAATAATAATAATAATAATAATAATAATAATAATAATAATAATAATAATAATAATAATAATAATAATAATAATAATAATCTAAACACTTGAAAAGAGTTGATATTCAGATTAAAATTACTATAATGTGTATTTGTCATTGGCTAGTGGATGCTGATTGTGTGCCAAATTATTCTTGTGATATCACAGAGCAACAATCTAATTCTCTCATCAGATATGCATAAATAAATGGAATGAAAAACTTGTAAAACTTTAGAGATGGAGAGATTTCTACAATTTTGTGTGGTAGATTCTCAGGTTCAGGTTTACCTTATTTGTACCCGTAGGTAGATTTGTTTTGCAAATAAACGAAAATATGACATCCCTTTTCTGGTTAATTGTTTCAAGTCAACAAACATCTGGTCATGTTCTGTTGGTTTGTGAGTTATATTTATACCAAGTCGAGCACTGACACAAGCCATCTATTCAGTTTATATGCTGTAAACCTCAAATGATTCATACTTCAGCGTAATTAAGATTTAAAGCAAATGAAACAAAACATTTTGGAAGTTACGATATAATATTTGCCAAAATCGTAAAAGCTGATGTAACTTAGGATACTGTGATTGAGCAACTTGAATCTTGAGCTTGAAGCTTATGATACTGTCACGTTGCTGCTCTAACTACCACCTCCTTTTCTTAAATCAAGCCTCACTCTCTCTCTTGCTCCCTCTCTCTCTTTCTCTGCCTCTCCCGCCTCTCTGTCTCTTTCTCCTGCCTTTTAAGTCGGAGAGGGGAAGTGGGGATATTGGAAAGTGAGATGGGAGAATGTTCAAACTGGAGCTTGTTTTCATTTCATGTTTAATTTCCTGACGCCTAAGCCCTTGGCTTTCCCTGGCTAACCCCTTTGACCTTTGAGAGGCTCGCAGACCAGAGACGTGGACCAACTACATACCAAGCAAATGCACACATGCACTTACATGTATGCACACATTCTAAGGAACACGCTTTCGGCTTAAAAACACAAACGTATGCACCCCTTTAAAAGGAAATCAATAGTACACATAACGAGTAGGAAACATTCAAATGTACGCTTTTCAGCTCCTACGTTGTCTTTGACAATGCTAACATGCAAAGCCCCTTATGTGTCCCCGATTTGAGGTGTGTTGCATGGCATGTTTCACCGAGAGTGTGCTCAATGCAGCGCTGCCTTTGAAACGGCTGCAGAGATCCAGACGCAAGCCAAATAGTTTGGAGGAGAGATCATCCGAAGAACATGATAAAGTCAGCTGTGTTCTTTACTGCTGCATGTATCCATTTCCCGAACCCCATACTCTCACAAGAAAGACCAATACTAAATGGACTGCCACATACTAGTGAGACTAAGACAATTGTCTTTATAAACTCTGTAAAATGTGGTCTGGATAAATCAGTGGAATAGATGACATTTTTTGAGGGATCAAAAATAGTCAACCAACTGCACCCAGTTAATCTACAGTCCTATACAGTTTTTTTAATGCGTCTGCAGTGACGGTGATTCAGAGATCTCCAAGCTTTAAGTGCTCGGCAGTGATACAGTAATTGCTAAAGACGTTGACAGAAAAAGGCAGCTTACGGGGCCATTAAAGAGCTTTATTTATGCTCTAAGGCCGGCCGCCAGAGACAGGGAGCGAGAGAGGGGGGAGAAGGGAGGGAGAGAGGCAGGGTAGGGAGTCCAAAAGCAGCTTTGAAGTCCAGCCGTCGTACCCCATCTCTGTCATCCTAGACCATGGCGAATGATTGACTACCCCAGCAGTCACTCAGAGAGCATTTTTCTCTATTATGTTGGCCATGCTTGTGGTCAAGACAGTTGCCTTAGACTGAGAATCGTAAACTTGGGGTGGTAGACATTAAAGAAAGAGATGTCTCTAGGCACTTTTCAGAATGCACAGCCAAATTTTAAGGAAGCTCTCAATTTAATATGGATTTCAAAAACTTGTATAATCACTTCCAGTGTTGCTGTCCTTAATGTGATGAGGCTTCTAAGATAAACAAAGTGCTCCATGCTGTTCAACATTTGTATGTTTTGACGTGAATGTTGTTATAGTGTATCTCCACATTAACAGACCAGGTTATTTGCTCTTGACTGTCTCTGACTATGCATGGAAATTAAATCTACCAACTGAAAGGGTTTTTATTCCCTCGTCTTTAAAAAAAAAGAAGTTATACGCTGTACAGGGATCTAGTTTGAAAATGTTATTTTGGGATAGAAGCCTTTGACCTCATGGTAGAGTCTGCAGCATGTTAAAAATAAGAGCAGTTCATTCCTGAAGACCTGCCCATTTTCCCTGATCCTGAAACTGTCAGGGAAAAGAGGAAACAAAGAATAATGGTCCTGGCTGCCGGCTCTTCAGAAGGAGAACGCTGTTAACATGCTAGTCCTCTCTCTGGCTTCTTCCCCTCTCTCTTATTCATCTCTCTCTCATTGCTGCTCCAACTACCACCTCCTTTTCTTAAATCAAGCCTCTCTCTCCCTCTTGTTCCTCTCTCCTTCTCTTTCTCTTTCTCTCTACCCCCCTCCCTCTCACACTCTCTCAAGTCTTTGGTCAGATCATTGCAGTAGTTTTGACACAGACAAGTATCATCACTCTTTTTTTCATGTATGACTCTAGGTTTATGTGTGTTTGCAATGTTGGCTTCCTAGTGCAAAGTAATGATGAGTGGTCCTCACCTGTACGCGGGCCTCTGTCAGGTCGGTCCTCAGCGCCAGCTGCTCCCGTGCATACACGTCCGGGTAGTGTGTCTTCTGGAACACCTTCTCTAGCTCCTCCAGCTGGTAGCTGGTGAAGGTGGTGCGGTTGCGCCTCTTCTTCCCCTTGTTGCTCTCTGCCTCGCTCTTGTCCAGCGGGCTGGAGAGGTCTGATCCCGGCCTGTCTGTCTGCCCTTTCACCCCCGGTTCTTTGAGGTTCAGGTAGTTGTTGTCCATGCCAGGGGGGTCGCTGTTCGGGGTACACTCGGACTCTGGGAGGCCGCTGTTATCTTTGGCTGTATAAAAAAATATATATATCACAAAATGGTATTTAGCATCTAGGATTTACAGTTGTGCCTTTATTGTAGCTTCCACATGGGAAACGTGTCTGCTCATCCTCATCACATCACAACGGTGACACAAAGTGACTTTCCTTAATCTGACATCATTCCTGGGATGTTCTGTTTTGAGGCTTCAAAGGCCTGTCGCTGTGCAGCAGCTCTGAATGTTGCTGAGAAGTAATGGGACTTCTCTGTTTGAAATGTACGTCACAACACATTGGTGTGACCTGTGACACAACCCTCAAAGTTCTGAACCCCCCCCCCAAGCCTTCAGTTTTGCTCAGCTTCAGATTTCTCAATCATGCCATTTGAAACGTGACCCACAGAAAGCCCCCGCTCGCCTGAACCATGCATAGTGGGGCTTGTGTTGCCAGGTGACCACACTACCACAGCGGTCCACTCTCAGACATAAACAACATTGTATTTGTCACCTTCAATTTCGGGAGCCTCCATTTTGCAACAGACTATGCTCTGTTCCTGTCAGGCCATGTTTTGTTTCTTTTTAGGAGATGAATAAAGCTGGGCCCTCTCCCATGGTAAACAAATAGTTGTGTGGATAAAGAACGGCCTCTGGCTGTGTAACTGCTAGAACAGTGGACACTGTCAGTCTATCTGTTTGCCTGGGCATGGGCATGGCGCCCCCCTGTCCTGAGCTTCCCGTAATGGTCGGATCTTTGTCCTGTTTGGTCTCCTCGTCGACTTTACGACTGGTTTAGATGTACTCTCACCGACTTATCTCTACAGTTCAGGCCATCCAAGAAATGGTTGTGTTTGTGTTTGAATAACATATTTTCCCTATTGTGTCACCTTATGTGCACGCAAAAGCTTGGTTCTGTCCCCGAGAGATCCAGAAGGCCAGTGGGGCGGTAGAGAGCTGACAGCACATACCTCTGGTGGCCCTGAGTGTCGGTGGAAGAGAGCTATGGGGGTTGGTAAGATGCTGAAAGGACCAGGCAGTGACAGAGTTAGTCCGCGGTCGACTGAAACATGCCTGTTTGTTTTTCGTGGATTTGTACGCCCTTGGCTAACTTATACCACATTGAGACGTCAATAGTCATCCTTCTTCACGACCACCCCTCCCTTCCTTATATTCCTTTCCTGAGCTGTGGCTTAGAGCGGCCATGGCCGGGACACTTTTAGAACAAATCTGCTCACCCTGCTAGAGTTCATGACCTCATCTCGCTGTGGCCCACCTGTCAGACCCCCTCACAGTCCGTGCTCAGGCAGATGTACTGACATCATCATCTTCTCCTATTCTGGCCTCCTATTCTAAAGCCCAATGCCTTATTTTCATTTTCCTCGGGCAGCAATGTGGCCACACGGTTAAGATGAGGGACAGGTCAACAAGAGGTTCCTGCTTGGCATTCACAGCTGTGAGGGAGACCGCAGCTATGCCCGTAAGCACGGCACATATAAAGACACATATAAAGAACACTGCTCCCAGCCTTTCCCAAACCTGGAATGAAAGTCGGTTATGCTCAAAGGTGAATGCATGTTTCAGAAGTTTGAATAGAAAATATTTATATTCATATTTAAGAAGACGTTAAAAAGTCAACGCGTTTTCTGTGTCCCGTTATTGTACTCATCTACTGTAGCTGTGATATGAGAGTTTTGAGCTCTCAAAAACCTACTGAGCTGTCTCTTCAGCACGTTAATGTTGATGAACACAGCCATCACATTTGTATCTGTTAGGAGCCAAAATTCCATTCCAATAGCGCCAACATTTGGAACTTAGAGTTACATGCATGGTTTGCTATTTCAGAATTTGTTGTTGGGGAATATTGCAGACCTATATTATATCTGGTTATTCGGGTATTCTGTGATAAAATCAATAGACCTCCTTTGCCAGGGGCATGTGTTTACTAGGGTCAGCCATTTAATCACCGTTCAACAGAGAGAAAACATCAAAGTGTAATTTAAATGGCCTTAAAGCCATGGGGGCCTTCTCTGCTTTTATTGAATGGGACGGAAAGGGTCAACCGAAGACAAATAAAAGAAAGCCTTCAAATTAGTCACCTGGGGAAGGGTTAATGGCCAAACGCTAAAAAAGCCAAAGCTGACGGTTCCTAGAGCTTTGTGAATACCTTGACAGTTATGACGGCTAAATGAAATGTTATTTCGTTGGCTTTGTGAAGTGACTTTGGTGACTCAGTACATCAAAGATGTTTTAACTATTCTGGTGCCTGTGCCAAAGAGCATACAGGAGGTACTGTATGTGGCTTTCATGGTATCAGGTGAGGCTGCTGCAATTCAGTCTGGGAATGGAGGTTTGCTGCTCTCTCTGTCGAAGCCAGGCTCTCCCAGATGTTCCTTAGGAGAGATCAATGTGCGCGGCTCACGCAGGAATGCGGATTCCGTGGGAAAACATTGAAATGGTTCTGTTAAACCTCAGCTCCCGATAAATCGACACTCCACATGACCTCTCCTCTGCATAGATATACTGTACAATACCTGTCGAGGGTTGACGTTGCCCCAAAGTGCACTCATGGGAAGTCAGACAGGGATTGCAAATGAGAGAGTGGAGCATGTGGGCTGTGTTGAGACAGTACGGTACGTTTGATTTTTAGCAACCAAATGATACATGATATTTTCTTTTTGGGGAAAGTCTATCATTACAAACCATTTGGATATTGCCAGTTGAGACACCTGCAACAAGGTGCTACAATGTGCTGCACAGCATTGTGAGGCTCTTTTTTTGGCCTATGTATGACACCATGCACAAGTACCCTGTACAAGCTTTGCTCAATCTCATGGTCCATCGACAAGAATCAGGAGTTTAGGAAAATACAGTAATAATTCAGATTGTTTGAGTCAGCGTTAACACTAAAATCAGACAAACTGAACTGCGCTCTACCTGTTTATACTATTCATATAATTTATTTTCTGGCTAGCAAGAAGATTCAAGTGAGCAGTGATGGAATTCATCACCCTGCAAGAGGAATAGCAGGAAGTGGCGACTCAGTATTCCTTTCTCTCTGTGTGATGAAGCCAAAGCAGAAAACTCAAGATATCAAAAAGCAGATACATTGAGAGATGGATTGTGAACAAATCGGTTTCCCATTTCTCTTTTGTGATTTCCATGCCAAGGTCAGTGCCCAATTGTGAATTGACATTCAGATAGATTTAATATTGGACCTCCTGGTCAAGCCTTCCTGAAGACTGTCTGCACTTTGACATTTTTAAAACTATAGTGTTTCGCTTGTACAAAATGACATGACATGTTTTCTGCAGTTGTTCTCAAAATCTACAATGTGTTTGCAATCAGCAAATACATATCCCATGACATAATTTCCTGAGGTATTTTAACACATACTTAAAGCGACAAGATGTCTTTAAAACGGTTTGTTTCCATATTTGCTGATTCAATAAGAATGTTTTTGAGGAAAAAAACAGCGGTTATTTTAAACTATACAAGGAAAATGTTAATTTGTATTCTTTAAATAACTACGGACATTTCTTTTTAGAATATATTTTGGTGGGTCTGCCAGCAACATGCTCACTACATAACCGATTTTTTTTTCCAACCACAACAATTATTGTTGTTTCTCAAGCATGAGGACACGTGATGAAAGGAAAGAAAAATCTATGGACTAATTGGAGGCCAGTGATTCTCTTTGTGGTAAAGTAAGTGCCACTCCACTGTGTTTCCCCAGCACCCACTAAATAACACTGTGGAACTAATGTGTAGGGAAATGATTTCAAAATATATATTAGATGACTTGTGAGATGAACAAATGTGAAAAATTCCAAACCCCCTTATCTTTACACACTGGCAGAGGAGTAGTAGGTTCGATCGCCTTAACGTATTTGAATCTCCAAAATGCTATTTATCCTCGCTATCTGCTTTAGACTGTTAGTGTATGTACTTAGGGTATTGGTGAGACGAGGTTACGTAAACCAGTCCCACTTGCTGGTTTCAGGGGCTCTCCGTGGCTCTGGAGGACTTGTGTTTGGGGAGTATGAATAATAACTATGTGAGCCAGTGATGCACATCTGCAATAGATTAATGAAGCGGTATTCTATACTGCCTGAGAGTGTTCCTACACACTCCTCAGCACTCCATCAGTTCCAGTGGTTTGACTTCATTCATTATTGCAGACAGTTAGGGGTACCCATCTCTTTCAATCTTCCTTGCCCTGGCTATACCATAGCCTGAAGTTAGAGGACAAAGCCACAGGTATCTGTAGCTCAGTGGCTAGTTTGGAGAACTAGCTGTCATACATAATGCAGAGAACACATGGAGCAACATGGTTAACTGTTACACCCAGTTTCTTTGATACAAAAAAATGCCCAAAAATAGTCCTTATAGCAGAAGGAGAAAAAATGCTGTGTCTGACACACACATGCAATAAATGTTTTATGCACATCCAGATATGTTCAAAAAGGCTCAACCACATGCTAAGTGGTACCTGAATACCTGAATGAGAAAATAAGGTGCGTGTTTTGAGTAAACAGATATTAAGCAGTAAAACATCAAATAAAGAATGAAAATCATTGTGACCTAATTGATAGACATACACTGTCCAATATACCCAAGGGAGGCACACGAGAAAGCCTACTGGGCCAATAGTTATTTGGGGAAATGTACTTGTGCTGTGCATGCAGAAAACGAAACCTAGTTGTTACAAGTATTTTTACGAAAATAAATTCTAGTGCATTGGGTTTGGAATGGTTTGTTGTTGTTTTGAACAAAGGGCAGCTAAGGACATAAGACACACATATGTTTTGTACTGCTGATGAAGATAATACATTTTACTTCTACAATACATTCCAAATTATTATGATTACACAAGCCTGTTGAAGCCCGAGGCTTTGGCTGCACCCCACATTATCTTATATGATGCCTTCCTCTGGCTGCAATATTTTTTTATATTAACAGTGGAGATATCCTTGGGGGGGACACCTTGTATGTAATGATACTGTTTCAGTCATTGCACTTGCCAAGTCACTTAGTTTAATGCAGGACTGCCAGGAGAGCGCTAACCTGATGGATTAAATGACTGCACTTTCAACAAAAACACACTTAAAGTTTGTAAACCTTTTTACCCAAGGGTCATTCAATCGAAGACATTATTTACTTGGTTGTATTGGTCAGATTTTTTTAAATGAACGCTAAACTATTCTAATGCCAGTAGACTTTTTTACGTTTATTTATTTCAGTTGACCCCGGTGTAGTCTGTGTGATCACTTTGCCCGCATTTTTTACGTTTATTTATTTCAGTTGACCTCGGTGTAGTCTGTGTGATCACTTTGCTCATAAATGGCGCGTTCTTTTCACGCAGGCGATATTTTTTATTTATTTCATTTCTAATTATTTAGCTTTTGTTTCATTCATGGAACAATCAACCGTGAAATATGCAAAGACAATCTCACCGTGATAATGTTATTTTAACGTGAAACTACCTAATTGAGAAAAACTCAAATTTCTGTGCTTGGCCTTCTCTCTGCTGACCCATCTTCGGCCCTAAAAATCTTTGGGAAATGATTTTCCCTTAAGTTTCATAAAAACGTGTGTATGTAACATAGGATTTACATGTGTGCGTAAAGCACATGTGGAAATAGAAGATTTTATATCCTGATTAGCTTAAATAATGTTGCTGGAATCCACAATCAAATGCGCCCAGTCAGAGAAACAGCCTATTGTTTTGTGTGTAAAATACCAGTGTTACTGTTTTATTTTTGTAACTTATGAATACATGGCAAGGGTCTGTTATAATTATAAATGGAAAAAAAAAGTTTTTATTTTTTTACTTATTCGAATATCTCGTGAAAAATCAACTGCTTTTAGTGCATTATTTAAGGTCGTGCCTTTAAAAGTATGCCTATATCAAACAACATCTGTACAACATTCGCTCTTCAAGTGTATCCAAATATTACAATCTTTAATTGACTTAATATGTTGTTTAATTTAATATATACATATAAATATATATATATATAC
>JAPMUY010007761.1:40000-58761 GCA_026901105.3 Galaxias olidus | reverse complement strand
CATACTTTTGTCCAATCTGTTGACGCATTTTCAAAACTATAAACACATTAAGCACAACATCCCCCATTGTGGACGATACTATTTGTACAATATGTGTTGTTTTCACACAATATACAATTAATTAACACGTTTCTAAAATGCTTAAATATTCTTAACATACAAGTTGACCCAATACCAAAATGATGGATTGTTCTTGACTTATTTACAAATGATTTCACACAGCGTGCCAGAAATTAGAGTAGAATGTTCAAAACCTTAAATTCAGTATAAATCCTGTACTTCTGCGACAACAGCAGCTCAAAAGCTATATTGAAATATCTGATAAGCATTTTGGAATGAACATATCATTGAAACATTGGAAAATAGCTGATTTACTGTAAATTGTGTAAAGTAAACCAACCACATCTGAGTCCAAATGTCAATCAACATAGCCAGGATACTACATTTATTTCAATGACATGGACATACACAGTAAAAAGGATAGATTTTGTTCAATGTGGAAACAGAACAAGACACAGGAGAGGTGATGGAACAATACCGTCTGGACGAAGGAGAGGAATAGTGGGATGAGGGAGAGGACCAGGGAGAGGAGTAGCTGGACCAGGCAGAGGATAAGTTGGAACAGGGCAATGGAAAAGGAGAAGTAGGGGATAGGAATATGAATGTGTGGTGGTTTCAGTGGATAGTAAGAGCTGTTGTTCCTGATGAAATACTGTAATGCAATACAGTAAACTATGGTATATCACTGAGAGAGGCTAGTGAAAAAGTCCAGCCTACTGTAATATCAGACAGTCAACCGGGGCTTCCATTATCCAGAGTGTTCAACAACGACATTGCATATAAGTAAAGCATTTCACACTTCTTCTATCATTACTGTTGCTTTGTCTCACAGTAACTGTAGGCCACCAGTCTGAATGCAAATACATGTGTGGATTGTACATGCATGTGTATTTTTGGTCCTCTAAAGAACCTTTTTTTTGCTCACTGGCAGCAATTTCATGTTGCTAATAAGGTTTTGCAGTAGCAAATCTGTCTTTTTTTTTTACTTTAGGTCTACCTACATTCTATAAAGTAAGGATGACTCATTCACTGTTAGACTCATTCACTGTTTGTGCCCAAAATACACACTTTCAACACTCAAACATGTGAAGTGATTCACAGTAAAAAGAAAGTGAATTATAACAAAACTTTGTAATTCGTACTTTTCACTGTATTCAGGTAGAATAGAAACATGAAAACTGATGAAGTTTTTGTAATGCAATCAAATGTTAGTGTTTTGAAAGTCGTTGTGTTATCTTTGACTATATGTTTCTCATGGATAGAAAACACGTGCTAGTGTTTTGACAAAAGTCTTTGATTTTGAGTCTGGTTTGTGGTGTTTTGACAGAGTTAGTGTATGTAGACAAAGTTATTTTGCATTTTGAAATGTAGAGTCTTTTTTTATTTAACAAAATGTGGTTTTGAGCAGAAAATGTGGTATTTGGCTAATTGTGTGATGTAAGTGTGTTGCTGTGTTAAGAGTTTTGAAAAGGTATGTTAAGTATAGGTCAACGCTTGTTAGCGATTGTAAAAAACTGTAACTACAGAAGCCTTTATCTCCAAAATTAACATATTGGACGGTTTGTGAGGGCCTCCTGTAGAGGGCGTTGCTGGACCGTGGTGCTTGGAGATCTGGATAAGCTACAGAAGCCTTTATCTCCAACGTTTACATACAGCTAGTTGAGATGAACAGGGCCTCCGTTTCGGATTTATAGACAGCACCTCTCCTTCACTGTGTTGGGCCTTAGCTTAACGTGCTGCAGTGTCTCTATTCTACCACATCTAGCCAATCTCACAATGCTTGCATCGTTTTTAATATAATAGCAATATTGATCACGTTGGAGGATAATGAAGCATTTTAAGTAGCCATGGTAACATAGTCGACCTGATTTTTTCTACTATTTTATTGAAAATGTGGTTCAGCAGTGCTGACTTTAATGAGTTAAAAACATCACAAACTGCTGTGATTTTGCCTCTCTTCTCACGGACACACATTCCATTCACAAGTTTTATACCCTTGGTCTTTGAATTGGGAAACAAAATGTAGATTACCTTTAAAATAGATAAAGGACAATGAAATAGAAAGTGTGTTCATTAATTTTGAGAATAAAAAATTAAACAAACATTACAAAGAAAATGTATGAAATCGTGCAAAATTCGTCAGAGCAAAAAAACATTGAAGTATTTGGCTGTTCTGCAATAACAATAATCAGCCTCTATAATCAAAGTTTGAACGTAAAATGAGACACATAGAAACAGAGCCTGATCCCTGTGGAGCCATGGAGAATGACTGATCTCTTCTTCTGGACTTCCTACTTCCGCTTAAGACTACCTAGGATTGAAACAACAAAGAAAAAAAATCAACAACGGCTTACGTTTATTTGTGTGTCTGTTCATTAAAAGTTCCTGATTTGGATGTTGATACCCACCTCGTATGGTACCGACCCAGTAGGCACAGGGCAGGAGGACCACAGTCATACTTCTGGGTAGAACCAACAGGATCCAGCTCAGAACACAGTCATCCTCACAGAGACAGTCAGGATCCATGGAGGTCTTAACTGTCTCAACACACGTTACATAGAGAGAGAGAGAGCAGAGAAAGGGATCACATTAGCTGTCTGTCTTATTAAAGAGAGACACACAAAAAGCATCCAGCTCAGACCAGTCATCTATAGACAACGTTTCACGGAGACATTTTGTAACTGTACACACATTATAGAGATAGGGAGAGCAGAAAAAGGGACCACATTAGCTGTCTGTCTTATTAGAGAGAGACACACAAACAGCATTTAGCTCAGAGCACAGTCATCTATAGACAGCGTTTCACAGAGGAAGAGAGGAGAGGAGAGACTCAAACTAATCAGTGTTGGTAGAGGTTTCAACTGTACATACGTTACGTAAGTGTTATAACGCAGACATATGACAAAAGGTCTTATAAAAAAAGAAAGGCGTTGACGTTGATATTTATTAACTTACCAAATGAAATCTGGTGAATCACTTTGCCATAGTCATAGAACGTATTCTGTTTGACATGCTCTCCCTCCAACCGGTTCTCAATCTTCTCTGTTCCACAGTAGTAGAGTCCTAGGTCCGATTCAGTAACATTCTCTATCAGCAGATCCCAGGTGTTGTTAGGCTGGTTCCGGTCCAGTTTGAAACGAGGTAAAGGGTTCCGGATATCGCCGTACCCGCTGGTCCCTCTGTATGTGAAGTGTTTGACAAGCGTGGACACGACTAGAGGAGGCTGGTTCTCATGAGAGCAGTTTCTAAACCACACTATGTAGGCTCCAGTAGATATTGGACAGTCACAGTAGAGAGTGATGTTGTCTCCTGGTCTGACTCTCAGCTCCTCCACTGGTCCAGAGATCCCATTCAGACCGGTGGACACAGCATGCAGAGAGGACAGGAGACTACCTGGGCGTGAAAAAAACATGGTGATCCAAAAAAGTCATATCACCCATTTTATATATTTTATTCATTTCTAAAAACCTTTTGAATCATATGAATAACAGATACGTACGTGTAAAATATATTGAAATTGTTACGTCTTTCAGAGAGCTGCAGAACTGAATCCCAACACTCAGACAGAGGACCGGAGAGTTAGGGGTCAAAACAGTTTATTTTGTATCCCAGGCGGGTTCCGAATGGGTTGGACTCTATCAGGTTGGACAGGAGGGGATGAGATCTGAGAAAGGGGTTCGAGGAGATCCAGGCACAAGCAAACGGAGAACAGCGGGGCGGGAGAGACAAGAGATGGCTGGACGTGGCTGGCAGGTAACAGGCTGGAAACAGGTCCTGGCACAGGAGATAACAACGGTAAGTATCAGTAATAATTCCACAAGTAAATATCATTAGGAAGCAACAACAGGATTAGGCCGTAGCGTGTTACCACACAAAGTAGTCTGACGAACTGGCGATGAGTGGGAGAGATGACCGGGTTTATATACTGCCTCAGGTGTGTAGTTGATTGGGATGAAATAGGTTGCAGCTGTGGAGGAGTAGTGGCATGAAGGAAGGGCAGTCCTGCCCAGCCAAGGAGCACACAGAGAAAAACACAGACAGACACAACAAATCCTAACAGAAATTTGTTCAAACACAGTTGAAATGTAGGTTCCAGAAGTGTACTTGCATAAGAGTGCCCAAAGTGACGCATAGCTTGCTCATCTTCAGTGTGACACAGCAGGCAGAGCAGAGGATATGAGGTGAGCTACAGCTTTTATCATGGGTGCGTGGCCACTTAGGGAAAACCCTACGACGATTGGCCAACTAGAAACCAGGTTGCATAAATGGTGGTAGGTATGAACACGAGTAAGGAGAAAACTTACAAGACTTAGAAATATGTCATAGTACATTTAAACATATGTCAATGTAGCATATTTCTTTTATTTATTTTTTTAAAGTGCTTTTCTTTGTTAGTTTACATGTTGTGGTGTGCTGCTGACAAGCGGTGTCTTAGACACACAAACTGTTGTGGTTTTTGTAGCGTTTTAGTTTCTTTTCTCTCCCAACGCTAGTTAGCTGTGAGTACACCACAAACACATAATCTCCCCCTCACACCCTCTCTTGCTCTCGCTCTCTCTTTCTATTTCTTTTTCTGTCTTCCTCTCCCTCGTTCTCTCACTCACTCCCACAAACACAAAGTAGGCCTATCTCATAGAAGCATGACTATTTAAATTTTGCTCATTAGATGCCTTGTCATGGAACATGGGATTAACTCAAATAAGAGGTCATTCCACAGTTAGAGGTGGAGTTGTAGACACTAGTCCAAAGGCCAGTGACCCCTGCTTTAGAACTACTGTTGGTGTCATGAAGGAAGGACGAAACCTCAGTACTCTGTTTCAACTCGGGGGGGGGGGGGGGGGGGGACACGTGGACACCACCAGTATATAAGAAATTAAAATCAAGAGAAAGAAAAAAAAATCAAATCCAATTTCTATTTAGTTTCTTCAATGACAGTTAACATAAGCCTCTGCTACCACAGCAACTAGAGAAGATCTCCGTTGCCCCATTTCACTCCTATGAAGCTGTGTGTGTGACGGGGAGTTATTTCAAAATGGCGGCTTCCTGTGTGCCGTTGTTGAGTTCACCTTCATGTGGCTGAGGTCCGTCTGTAGAGTAACCCAACCGTCTGTGGTGAGGAGACTGACTTCAATGAGCTTAGCAGAGCCTTAAGACAATACATTCAAGTCTTGTGATAAAATAAACATATGAATAGTGGTACTTGAACACAACCAGAAATGTTTCATTTCCTAATTTTATTTTGGATTATGCCCTGAAGCTAAACAATGCAATATATGAAGTACAAAAGACCAAAGTAATCACAGTTAAATTTTTGGAAAAACAGAGAGCAATACTGTATTGACATTCAGCTTCTGTAGGCAAAGTATGGACATTAAGAAATGCATATAAACACAGAGCCTGATCACTGTGGAGCCACGGAGAATGACTGGTTTCTTCTTCTCTTCTTCTGGACTTCCTACTTCCTCTTATGACTTCCTGGGTTTGAAACAACAAAGATAAAAGTCAACAATGGCTTACGTTTATTTGTGTATTCATTCAAATTAAAAATCTAGTTTTTAACGTTAACATGTTGTCCTTGTGGTGTTTTTCATGTGCTCCAAGACATATCAGGAGAAAAATACGCAGCCAACGCCATGGCTGAGCATTTCTGCTTTGAAACTTCTGTGCAACAAGGACGGTCTCGAACTGACGAGTTCAGACGAGCCAGATTGGTGACGTCACAATTTTTAAAGTAAATATTTGTAACCGACCACCGTTCATGGGCGGGGTGACTTGGGAACAAGTATGTGCGGCGGCAGAGGAGGGGGACGGGGGCTCGGTGGGTATTCAAATAGAGAGGGGCGGGGCATCTCAGATTCAGGAGTTTTTAATGAGGAGAACCAGAAGATTACATTTTAGGACTTTAACAAGGCAATTGAACGTATTTTGAAGAAAAACTTAACAGACATGATTTATACGTCTAAGAAGAATACTTTTTTATGCTTTATAAATTGACTAGAGGAGGTCTGTAGAAGTTCCTGATTTGGATGTTGACACCCACCTAGTATGGTACCAACCCAGTAGGCACAGGGCAGGAGGACCACAGTCATACTTCTGGGTAGAATCAACAGGATCCAGCTCAGAACACAGTCATCCTCACAGAGACAGTCAGGATCCATGGAGGTCTTAACTGTCTCAACACACGTTACATAGAGAGATAGAGAGAGCAGAGAAAGGGGACCACATTAGTTATTAGAGAAAGACACACAAACAGGATCCAGTTCAGACCACAGTCCTCCTCACATAGACAGTTAGGACCAGTTTATGGGTCAACTGCATGGTTGTATCCTGCCTCAACCATGAAAAACTGTAAAGTAACGAGAGAAGACTGTTTGACAATACCTCACACTGTTCAATGCCAAGTTCAATTACAATGTATTGTTGTTTGGACACAACAATCTAGTAAGCTGACTACAAGGTAGGTAAGTTATATTTTTTCAACCCAATGAACGTATAGAGTTGTTTAAGGTTAGTTCTGCAAGTGAAATTGATTAACTAGACAAACGAGTGCGTTGAAGAATTTAAGTTGGACATGTAAAACATGTATCTTAGATTCAAATGCAACAATAATCTTGAAAATGCAATTTTTTTCTCTTACCAAATGAAAGCCTCTTGACCATATTTCCATATTTAAGGATCTTTCTTTTGTAAATCTTTTGATCCTCCTCCACCTTTGTCTCCTCAGTCCCACAGTAGTAGAGTCCCAGGTCAGACTCAGTAACATTCTCTATCAGCAGATCCCAGGTGTTGTTAGGCTGGTTCCAGTCCAGTTTAAAACGTGGAAACGGGTTGAATTTATAGTCAGTGTTAAACATTATTGACATGACTAGAGGAGGCTGGTTCTCATGAGAGCAGTTTCTAAACCACACTATGTTGGCTCCAGTAGATCTTGGACAGTCACAGTAGAGAGTGATGCTGTCTCCTGGTCTGACTCTCAGCTCCTCCACTGGTCCAGAGATCCCATTCAGACTGGAGGACGCAGCATGTAGAGACGCACAGTCTAAATATAAAATATATTCCATAACCAATCTTGAGATATTGTCATTATTTTGATATTATGCTCTCCAGTTTTTGCTGCACGTTCAAATATCTTACATTATAACGCTTGAATGTGCTCTACTGTTAAATAGTTGAATGAAGTAATTACAAACATTTCAACACAAACTTACATAAGAGAGCAGTCATTGATACACACAGCCTGTCCATCTTAAGGTCTGATGGTGACTGTCTGTGTAGCAGAGTCATTGGTGTCAAGAAGAGGTGAACAGGATGTTTGTGACCATGTCAGGAGTTTTTATCAATGATTGGCCTGATAAAATGTTGACTGATTAATCTAAAGGGGGTTTAGAAGGTAGCAGGGCCCACCAGCACCGGACGCTCTCCTCTTCTGAACACTCAGCTAAACGCTCAGGAAATAAACCACCAACACCGAGCCCTAGATGTATGAACACACGCAGACACACTTATCATGACACAGATCTGCATAATATGTCACAATAAACATTGTTTCACTCGGTCAAATTCGTGTCACTTATCCACAGATGAGATGCAGTCTGAAGAGAGCAGGAAACCCACAATGACATCCTGCCCTTTGTGTGACAATTCAGGCAAACGTTCTGTTTACACTGCAGTTTGAAAGTGAAAAACTTACACCTGTTAGCGTTAATGTTGTTTTACAGAGACCAACGTTTGAAACCAGGCTCTTACCAGAGCTAAAATATGTTTTTAAAATGTGTTGTGACCCGGAAGCAAAATACTTAAAGATCTCTAAATTCAGAGGAGAATGGGCTGGTAAAATCTGTCAACGTCGACATTCAGCGCATTATCAAATATGGTGATGCCTCAACCATGTGTCCAGATTCAAAAATATGGAATAATGACCAAAAAGTGAAATAAGAGGTCATATTAAGGCCAAAAACATGAAAACAATGTTATTCTTGACATTTAGTACATACATTCCAAGATATGAATATTCCATGATGAATACAGACAACTGATTATGTATTAATCTGAATTATGACAATGCTTCATTTCAATGACCAGAAAGGATTTGATACTGTTGAAGTTGTTTTTCTACCTCAGTCACAGCTACCTAGCGCTTCATTGGTGTGAAACAGAGAGTTAAATAGTGTGGGTTTCCTGAGTATCTATCATCTCTCTTAGTGGTGGAGACTGAGTGACTTCCTGGAATCAAGCGGAAAAGTCATTCTCAGAAGGCAGTGGAGTAAATTCTTGTAACTGTTTAGTTGCAAGTATGAAAAAAAAAAAACATTGTAGATCAGTGGCTAGCCTGTTGTGTTTCAAATAAAATGACGTCTACGTAATGTAATGAATTAAAAATCTTGTCACGTACATCTGGAGGCAATGGATGAACATGCCTCATTGCTTTGTAGCCAACCATATTGGGACATATGAAGATCACCTTTAAGATGTTTAAAAGATAGATAAAAGAGTACATTTGATATGTTTCAGAAATATAAAGGTCAATGAACTAGAAAGTGTGGTCATTTATTGTAAAAACAGAAATTTCAAGAAAAGATACAATGAAAAACAAAACTGCGTAGAATTTGTTGTTAGAAAAAACATTGAAGTATTTTACATTAAAAATAATCAGCATCTATAATCAAAGTATGAATGTAGCATGAGACACGTAGAAACACAGAGCCTGATCACTGTGGAGCCATGGAGAATGACTGATCTCTACTTCTCTTCTTCTGGACTTCCTACTTCCTCTTACGACTACCTGGGTTTGAAACAACAAAGAAAAACGACAACAATGGATTACCTTAAGATGTGCATTCATTTTAAAGTTCCTGATTTGGATGTTGTGACCCACCTCGTATGGTACCGACCCAGTACGCACAGGGCAGGAGGACCACAGTCATACTTCTGGGTAGAACCAACAGGATCCAGTTCAGAACACAGTCATCCTCACAGAGACAGTCAGGATCTATGGAGGTCTTAGCTGTCTCAACACACGTTACATAGAGAGAGAGAGAGCAGAGAAAGGGATCACATTAGCTGTCTGTCTTATTAGAGAGAGACACACAAAAAGCATCCAGCTCAGACCACAGTCATCTATAGACAAAGTTTCACAGAGACATTCTTTAACTCTACACACGTTATAGAGACACAGAGAGAGCAGAGAAAGAGGACCACATTAACTGTCTTATTAGAGAGAGAAAAACGAGCTCTCAGAGTGCAGTCATGCTCACACAGACAGTCTATGGACAGTCTATAACAGAAAGACACTGGTCGGCAATACCTCACTATCTCTCTCTCATTGATGGTACTACAATCTCCCCCTCCCCTCTAGCACGCAATCTTGGTGTCATAATGGACTCTATTCTTTCGTTTAACTCTCATATCAATAACATGGTCACAATAGCCTTCTTCCATCTTAGAAACATTGCTAAAATCATTGCAACCTCCCTCCATAAACTCCAACTGGTTCAAAATTCCTGCTCGTCTCCTCACCTCATCCAAATCTTCTGAGCACATAACCCCGTACTCTTCAACCTTCACTGGCTCCCTGTCAACCAGCGCATCACCTACAAAATCCTTCTCTTCACCTCCTAAGCTTTTCATAACTTGGGCCCAAACGTACCTCACTGAACTCCTCCAACCTTAACATCCTACCCGGACATTACATTCCTCTTCAGCTGGGCAACTGGTCATTCCCCCAACAAAGCTAAAACATTTTGGGGAGCGTGCATTTTCTAGGGCAGCACCTAAACTATGGAAGTCTCTCCCTCCTCTAATTCGCAATTCCAACTCTCTAGCAATCTTTCATAACCACCTTAAAACATATCTTTTCACCCTAGCCTACCCTAATTAACTCTGTTTAGAATCCGCTCTATCCTTCTACTGCAATGCTGTCCTTCTGTTATACTTATGTTGTTGCTCTCTGTCTGTTTTCCCTGTATCTGTTTAATAGTTGATTTTTGCCATGTTATATATGTAGATGTTGTGAAGCGTCTTTGGGTGTCAGAAAAGTGCTATGTAAATACAATTGTTTATTATATTATTATTATTATTATTATTATTATTATTATTATTATTATTATTATTATTATTATTATTATTATTATTATTATTATTATTATTATTATTATTGTTGTTATTATTATTATTATTATTATTATTATTATTATTATTATTATTATTACTATTTGACTTTATAATTTTTTCCTTAATCTGGGAGTACGTTCATAACTTTATTCCCTACTTTCACAGCTTTATTCCGTACAAGAAGGTCAAACCAAACTCTGTCAATGCAAAGCCACATACATAACATGTGCAAATATTAATAGGCAATCATAGCACACATATCAGATTATAAAAAAATTATACATTTTGCAAACATACAAGGTTTATGATTTTTCTTAAGCAAAATATATTTTCTCTTACCAAATGAAAGCCTTCTGACTTTGTTTCCATATTTTAAGGTCTTTCTCTGGTAGATCTTATCCTCCACCTCCACCTTCATCTCCTCAGTCCCACAGTAGTAGAGTCCCAGGTCAGACTCAGTAACATTCTCTATCAGCAGATCCCAGGTGTTGTTAGGCTGGTTCCAGTCCAGTTTGAAACGAGGAAATTGGCTAACGTCATCGACGTACCTAATTGACATGACTAGAGGAGGCTGGTTCTCATGAGAGCAGTTTCTAAACCACACTATGTAGGCTCCAGTAGATCTTGGACAGTCACAGTAGAGAGTGATGTTGTCTCCTGGTCTGACTCTCAGCTCTATCTCTGAGGACACAACACCTGCAGCACAAGAAGAAAAAGAAAATATTTGTTACATTTTGCTGTAAGGTCTATTCATGGCAAAAGAAGCATTGCTTACCGTGCTGAACAAAGTAGAATATTTAGAACAGATATATCACCTTTAAAATAGATTAGTTTCTATTTCTCTAAAATAATACATAATTATTATGGTATATAATTATTATGTTTAGAATAAATGTAAGTTAAGACCAGCTATGTCATTAAACACCTTGCTGGGCATGTTGTTGAATTGTACTGAAAACATCTCCGGAATGCTCCATACTTGTTCCACACTGAGCAATATGCACACATACAATAAACACGTGTTTCTAGAGTATACCATAACCCCTTGAGATATTCCATCTGTAAGGTTTAGCTTGAAGCAGCATAATAATACATTTACCATAAAGAGATGTTTACCATTTGTTATAAAGGTATCGTTCTCATTTTGTAGCCCAGCTGAAACCTGGTTACTTGTTTGACATGTGTGACCCAGCGTCTATGGTCTGGTGCCAAATCTCACCAAGTTTACCAACAGTATAAAACATTACTCACCAAGGAGAGCAGTCAGAGCAACAGACTGCCATTCCATCTTGATGTCTAACACGACTGTCATGATGAGGATATCTGCAGTTTATAGTAGATAGGCTTTACCAGGACAAACCTGCAGTGATTGGTTAGTTGAGTGGAAAATATTCAGATGGTGGTCCTTTTTTTTTTTTTTTTTACAATTCCCCAGTTGTGGTAAAATAGAGAGAGTGTCTGACTTTGACCTCAACACTGTCAGGTACAAAGAAAGATAAAAAGACATGGTAAGCCAGTTTCATTGTTAGGAGGGCCTATAATGTTAAGAAACATGTTCACAGAGAGATACCCCAAAACACCACCATGCAATCACACAGACCAACCCCTAACCACACACACACACACACACACACACACACACACACACACACACACACACACACACACACACACACACACACACACACACACACACACACACACACACACACACACACACACACAAACATGTATCAAACTAACACATTTTAACCATAACACCAAATCATAAAAGGTACCTTCATGCTAGACAACAGGCCCAATCTATTCCCCCTAACCTGTGCTGATATCAGCTATACAGACTGCTATAAAGAACTACAAACCCCAGCATGAATAAGTTGAAGTTTTGGTGCATCCATTTGAATCAACAAGTGTAAATGTCTGTTTCCTAATCATTATTTGTTTGTTGTGTTAATGTTTGTGTGTTGCTCAGTTTGTAGTCATTTGATGTGTACAGCCAAGGGTGCGGGAACCAGCAGCACCACCTCTACAAAATGTGTTCCCACTCCACTGTGTACAGCCAACTGTAGCACAGGAAGGGGCTAGAGGGAGGAGGGTGTCAGTCTACAGAAACCACAACAGTTTCTCTCATCAGTAGGCTGACTTATTCGTTAAACGTGTTATGCTTAAAAAAAAAAGAAATCCTCACAGACACATAACCAAGAGCTCAGACACTCAAACACAGTCTAACACAACCACAGTCTAATTGTTTGTTTCTATACATATGTTTGTATGTTTATTCTTTTGCTTGCTGGCATGTGATGTGCTTAGCCATCTTGGTTGTACAGGAAGGGGATAGAGGAAGAAAGATTTCAGGTCTGCAGAAACCACAACAGTTTCTCTGCTGTGATTTTGCCTTGCTTCTCACTGACACAATTTGTATTCACATTTTTAGTGCCACTGTTACGGCCACCCATATTTTGGTGTCCGTAGTGTTTGCATTGTGTGTCTGTACGTGTATTTTTGTCTTCCCTTCTGTTTTTCCCTTCGCTATTCCCTTCATTCAGCATTGCCGCCTGTGTTCCGTTGGTTCCCTCCCCCTCATCACACACCATCAGCCATCCGTTGACGGACCAATCAGGAGCCGATCCGTCTAGTTTTAAACCCTTCTCCCCGCCGTCTCGTGAGAGCGAGATTAGATTTGTATTCTGTGTTCGATGTGTTTAGAGCTCGCTCTCATTTAGGAAGGTATGTGTGTTGGTGTTCAGCTTTGGTGTTCTGTGTTTCGTTTGTTAGCTGGAGGGTTTATCCCGATTGTCTCGTCTGTCTGTTCGTTTGTTAGCGAGTGCTGTGAGAATAATCATAAACGCTAATGCTGAGTTGAGTGCAAAAGGGGGCAAACCGGAAACTGGGTGAATTCATAAACAGCTAATTGTTTCTCTGATTGTGCAAAGAACCCTCACAAAGAAATATAAAGGTCAATGAACTAGAAAGCGTGGTCATTTATTGTAAGAGTAGAAAATTAAACAAAAGATACAAATAAAATCAATGAAATTGTGTTGAATTCGTTGTTAGAATAAAAATACTGTAAAGAAACAAGCATTGAAGTATTTGGCTGTACTGCAATAACAATAATCAGCATCTATAATCAAAGTATGAATGTAAAATGAGACATATAAAGGTCAATGAACTAGAAACACAGAGTCTGATTATGTAGAATTCACTGTGGAAGTATTTGGCTGTACACATGGAGAATGACTGATCTCTTCTTCTCTTCTTCTGGACTTCCTACTTCCTCTTATGACTACCTGGGATTGAAACAACAAAGAAAAAAGTCAACAATGGCTTTCGTTTATTTGTGTATTATTTAAAAAGTTATCCACTTCCGAGGGCCCCCACCTCCATTGGGGCCCTGGGTACTCAGTCCCACTTTCCCCCCACTTCCACGCCCGTGACCTGACCATTCTCAGGCTTTTCTTTCTTCATCCATTAGATGGAATCTACACTTTGACCACAGCCAGTGGGATTGTCTACCAGACCTACTGTGACATGACGACCGCTGGCGGTGGCTGGACGCTGGTAGTGAGCGTGCACAAGAACAACATACATGGGAAGTGCACAGTGGGTGAATGTTGGTCCAGCCAGCAAGGTAACGACCCAAACCAGCCAGAATGAGATGGGAACTGGGCCAACAGAAACACCTTTGGAATAGCAGAGGGCGCCACATCTGATGACTTCAAGGTTAGAATTGAATTACTTCTTACGTGTTGTATTTTAACATTAACATTAATATAACACATATGTTAAAAAACAATCTCTTCCCACGCAATTTTCTCCTCAGAATCCAGGGTACTTTGACATGGAATCTCGAGACATTTCTGTGTGGCATGTCCCCAACAACTCCCCGATGGGAGAGTGGAGAAGCGACGCCATACTGCGCTTCCACACCGTCAAGCGATTCTTCACTGGGAATGGAGCAAATCTGCATGGACTGTTTAGGGTGTAGTATATGACCAATGGTCCGTGCAATGAGATCAAATGCTTTCAGAATACAACAATAACTGTTGGTACACACAAACACAAAATGGCGGGGCCTGAAACATTTAAGTGGAAAATGTGAACAAAGAGCATTTGAAAATGGTGTCAGTGTTACTTTTTCTTTAATTTTTCTCGTTTTTACAGCGTTTTTCAGAGGACAATGGACCTTCCATTCCAATCAACTATGATCACGGCAACAAACGTTTCAACAAAATCTCTATGGAAAAGAGAAAAGACGTATGATCAAATTAAAGCGATGCGTTCATCATCATCATCATCATCATCATCTTCATCGGCTTTGTCCGGGGTCGGGTCGCGGAGGTAGCAGTTCCAGCAGGGCATCCCAAACTTCCCTTTCCTGGGCCACATTAACCAGCTCTGACTGGGGGATTCCAAGGCGTTCCCAGGCCAGTGTGGAGATATATTCCCTCCACCTGGTCCTAGGTCTGCCCTCCGCCCAGCTGGACTTGCCTGGAACACCTCCCTAGGGAGGGGGCCTGGTGGCATCCTTACCAGATGCCCGAACCACCTCAACTGGCTCCTTTCTACGCAAAGAAGCAGCGGCTCTACTCCGAGTCCCTCACGAATGGCTGAACTTCTCACCCTATCCCTAAGGGAGATGCCAGCCACCCTCCGGAGGAAACTCATTTCCACCGCTTGTATCCGCGATCTCGATCTTTCGGTCATGACCCACCCTTCATGACCATAGGTGAGAGTAGGAACGAAGATAGACCGGTAGATTGAGAGCTTTGCCTTCTGGCTCAGCTCTCTCTTCGTCACAACGGTGCAATAAAGCGACTGCAACACCGCTCCCGCTGCTCCAATTCTCTGGCCCATCTCTCGTTTCATTTTCCCCTCACTCGAGAACAAGACCCCGAGCTACTTGAACTCCTTCATTTGGGGTAAAGACTCATTCCCTACTTGGAGTAGACAATCCATCGGTTTCCTGCTGAGAACCATGGCCTCAGATTTGGAGGTGCTGATCCTCATCCCAGCCGCTTCACACTCGGCTGCGAACCGATCCAATGAGTGCTGCAGGTCGCAGACCGATGATGCCATCAGGACCACATCATCTGCAAAAAGCAGTGATGCAATCCTCTGCCCACAGACCCGCAGACCCCTCCCCCGCGGCTACGCCGTGAGATCCTGTCCATGAATACCACAAACAGGATAGGTGACAAAGCGCAGCCTTGGAGGAGGCCAACCCTCACCGGAAACGAGTCCGACTTACTGTCACATTTTAAGACCCGGACACAGCTCTCGCTTTGGGAGTACAGAGATTGGATGGCCCTAAGTAGAGACCCCCTCACCCCATACTCTCGCAGCACCTCCCACAGTATCTCCCGGGGAACCCGATCATACGCCTTCTCCAAATCCACAAAACACGTGTAGACCAGATTGGCATAGTCCCAGGCCCCCTCAAAGATCCTCGCGAGGGTAAAAAGCTGGTCCGTTGTTCCACGACCAGGCCGGAAACTGCATTGTTCCTCCTCAATCCGAGGTTCGACTATCGGTCGAACCCTCCTTTCCAGCACCCTGGAGTATACTTTCCCCGGGGAGGCTGAGTAATGTGATGCCTCTGTAGTTGGCACACACTCTCCAGGTCCCCCTTTTTGAACAGGGGAACCACCACCCCGGTCTGCCACTCCTTAGGTATTGTCCCCGACTTCCACGCAATGTTGATAAGACGTGTCATCCATGACAGTCCCTCAACACCCAGAGCCTTCAGCATTTCTGGGCGGATCTCATCAACCCCTGCGTTGCGATGCGATCAACTGTAGCTAAATTACTCTCACACACGTTGACTAACATAGCTAAATCTCCACACATATCACACAGATGAACTTGATCCTGGCTTCATCAGTTTCCGAGCAATGAACCGAGAGAATGCAGGTGTTCTGAAATTCTGAGCCTCCCCCTCAGGATGGGCTACCTTCGCAAACTACGCATGAGCATTCGTAGCGCATTCTGAGTGGTAATTTATTCCTGTCAAAATGGGCCACCAGGGCTTTACTGTGTTCAAAAGTGTGAATTTACTTCAAAACACAGGGTAGCGCATTCTGAGCAGTCATTTCTCCCTGTCAGTATTGGCTGCAGGGCTTTAATGTATTTGTTTAAAAAGTATGCATTTACTGATAAAATCACAGGGTAGCGCATTCTTAGCAGTAATTTCTCCGGAGTCAGACTGCATGGGCTACCTCATTAGACTTTCAATTGAGGTAGCCCATTTGGTGGGGAGGCAACATTTTCCAGTTGTATTTGTTTAAAATGTCAAGTTGTATTTGATAATATGTGATAACGGGAAGCACATTCTGAGGGGAGGCTCAGAATTTCAGAACACAGCCACTGCTATTTGCTCCGGAGTCAAACCAATATTGTCGGAGATTAACTGCAACTCCAAAAGAACACGTAAGTGAGGTTGTAAATTGTTATTTTGTGACACTATGTAAATTATCTTAGTTCTCTGTTTATAATACTTATGTTCTTGAACAATGTATAAATCATCATTAAATATAAGCAAAAACAATCAAAGTACTGTTCCTGGTTGTAGTTTCACCAAATGCAACTGTAAAGTAGAAAATCTTTGATGATAATACACAATGGGTCTTTATGGGTGAACCGTGTACACTATCAAGTGTTTCACATCGGTACTAAAGTGTAGTGCATTTATTTCAAATGTAGTTGGATCTTCCTTGTATGTTTCTGCGTGCCCTAAAGCACATTGAATTGTCTTTATGTATGAAATGTGCTATAGAAATGAATTTGAGTAAGATTACAAATATTTTATGAATCCAAAGGTTTAAGTAACTTAAAGAGGTTAAATCTTTAATGTAATTTGTAATCCGCCAAACACTTTTAGCATGTGTAGAGTTCACAAGGTCACCTTAACGCTCGTAGAAAACAGATGTGTTACACACCCAGGGGGAAATACGTACATTTCTTTATTCATCAACAGCAATGTTTACTTTTAGAGTTTACATGGACGCCATTAGATTGATTCCAGGGTGGTCCAGGGTAAAGTTTTGTTGTCCATATTTTTCCTTGTTCCTCATTTAAGCTTGTCGACAGAAAATTAAAATAATTCATCTTAGGAATCTGAAATCAAGACGTTGACACTCAAGAATAATTGTGTGTAATACTTTTATTCAATGCAGTTGCAGGAAACACCTAGGCTTTCTTCAGTATTATAAAGTTAATTAATGCCTGCGGCTGAAATGCGTCTTTGTTTCCTGCTGCTGCACCTAAAATAAAAGTAATACATACTCATTTGTTTATTGTGTGGTTTTGGAGCAGCACCCGGTATACAGTGTAGATGTTTGAGGTTACGCCAGTGCTTTTGTTGGAATATTAGTTCAAGCAAAAGGCCTCCAAATGAGGTGAAAAAAACGCTCACAACAGAATAGTATGTACTCTTTATCTATTCATTTAAAATGTAGGGTTTCTGGTTCACTACTTATGTGTAAACTACTCTTTATCAATTTTGTAGATTATCAATTAATTCATAAATTAATATTATAATCGATCAATTTGATATTAAATAATTAAGGGGGCACCACCCAAAGATTTAAGCTTATTGCATGGCTCGATGGGAAACCAGGTCTGATTTGGCATTAATTTAATAAGTAAGCCTAGTTGAAGTTTTAGTCTCAATTCTGAAGTAGTGACGTTCTAAGTTACGAGAATAAATGATTGTATGGAAACGAAGATATGACACAGTTGGGATTGGTTGCAAAGCAATTCTATTTATTTACTAGTCTAAAACACATGAAAATTACAGTACTACAAAGAATGACTAAATGATGACATTAATAAACTAAAGTGGTTAGTAGCTAAACATACACAGTATAACAGTTGAAATATTGATAAAGAGAGAGAGAGAGACAGAGAGAGAGATTGTCTAAGCTTTACATCCAACGCTCAACGTTTGATAAGCATGGGTTACGTTACTGTGAGAAGAAAGGCGGAGCTGTGGCTCAAGGATTGGTCTTATTAGCTTGCAATTTGAGAAGTCCGTGGTTCCTTTGGTAAAGTTCTGAAAGTTAGTTCCTTGTTTGAATATACTTGGAACAGCAACGTGGGTTTTTGGTCTTCTTTGACGTGTTAATTGTGCGCTGGTTCAGTTTGAAAGTGTGCAAGGTTTTCCGGCCTTGTAGTGAGGAAAAAGGCCTAAAATCCTTTGTCCAAAGAGTTGCTTGCAGACACGTGGTCAAGGATTAAGTTTGGGTGCAAATTTTATCCTGTTAGAACGAGGTGGCCGACCAGGTTCTTGCGGATGTTAAAAAGCCAAGTTTCCTGGTTCGAAAATCTATTTAAGCTAGTCTGAGAAGGGGTGTCCAAAAGGTGGCTGAGGTCACCTGATTGGCCAAAGGCCAGTGGTCAGAGGTGTTGATTATCTCACTGTATGAGATAAGGTTTTCAGCTTGATTAGCTCAAATCATTTTCTTTCTATTTATACCTGTATGCTAAGAATATGTTCTATATAAACGTTTGCAAAGTTTACAAAATATCATGGTGGACATTTGGATACCAAACATGACTAGGCTAATTATGTTAGTTAGCTTAGTAAAACAATA
>JAPMUY010007761.1:7500-35000 GCA_026901105.3 Galaxias olidus | reverse complement strand
GTATGAAGACAAAACTGACATGAGATATTGGTCAGACTACGAGAGCTCCCCTTTTCATGTTGTAACCTGTTTATTACATGCAGATAACATAGGACTATTATATGTGTTTCTCAAATCCTAGGAGTTTTGTCTTTATTCTATGTATAGTCAATGTTAAACATCATTGACATGACTAGAGGAGGCTGGTTCTCATGAGAGCAGTTTCTAAACCACACTATGTAGGCTCTAGTAGATCTTGAACAGTCACAGTAGAGAGTGATGTTGTCTCCTGATCTGACTCTCAGCTCCTCCACTGGTCCAGAGATCCCATTCAGACTGAAGGAAGGCTTCCAGAGACGCACAGCCTGAATATAAAATAGTATGAATAATCAGATTGTCCCGAGCCAGGAGCTAAAGAATGACCCAAATGCAGACACAACAAAAAGGCTAACACCAAACCTAGGATAAACCCAGAGAAAGGAATACACTGGAAACAAAAACTGATGTGAAGCAACGCAGCTCCGCAAGGAGATCCGTAGCACTTTACTTTGAAACTTTCAGGCAACGACACAAAGGTTACAATGTCAGACAAAGCAATGAACTAAGGCAGGGAATTAAATAGGAAACACTGGACTGATAGAAACAAAGGAACACGGGTGCAGACAATTACATATGTAGGGCGAGGAAGAGGAGACATCAGCCCCTGTCCATGGTGCTGAAAGCCTTCAGGAAACCGAGGAGACACCCAGCCCCTGTCCATGGTCCTGACCCCCTCTGGTGGCTGAGGAGAGACCCAGCCCCTGTCCATGGTCCTGACCCCCTCTGGTGGCTGAGGAGAGATACAGCCTCTGACACAGATTTGAGATAATGCTATTATTTGGATGTTATGCTCACCAACAGCTGATGTAGGCCTATGATAGATATCTTGAATTATGTATATTTTATCGGGCTATACAGTAAAAAAATAACTAAACTAATAACTAATGAATAAGGTCTGATGGTGACTGTCAGAGTAGCAGAGTCATTGGTGTCAAGAAGAGGTGAACAGGATGTTTGTGACCATGTAAGGAGTTATCCTCAATGATTGGCCTGACAAAATGTTGAAGGATTAATATAAAGGGGGTTTAGAAGGTAGCAGGGCCTACCAGCACTCTACTCCTCCTCTGAACCCTCTTAATCAAACATAACACTAAGCCCTAGACACACACATAGCGACACACTGATCGTGACACACATTAGTTTAGTGTCTCATGATAACTGATAGGTCAGATGAGATGCAGACAGAAGAGAGCAGGAAACCCACAATGACTTCCTGTTCTTTGTGTGGTACCCACACTAACATTCTGTTTACACTGCAGTTTGAAAGTCAGTGCTGAATCAGTGCTTGTGTTTATAAAAGTCAACTACATTTTACCATCTGTTACTGTAATGACGTCTTACAAATGGTTGAGACCAGAGTCCTATTAGAGCTAAAATATGTATTAAAAAGGTGTTGCTACCAGAGGCAACATTTAAAAATCTCTCAAATCAGAGGTGAACGGGCTGGTAAAATCTGTTATTGTTGACATTTAGTGCATTATCTAACTAGGTAAACAGAATACAGTAGATTATGCGTTAGCATGAGAGGAAGAGTGGAGAACTGAACAATGACGACCACAACTGTGATGCCACATCTTTGGGTTCTTCATCACACTTCCTGCTCTACCTGGGTTCTAAATGAAGGCAGCAGTTTCCATGTTTGCCCAAAATATGCCTGCACTGTGTCATATAAAAAGTATGGAACATGACAAAAAAGTGATATGTACATGAACATTATGTTTATTTTTACATTTAGTACCTTAAAACCTGTCTATAAACATTTTGATAATGAGCACAAAGAAATGATTTTGTCATAATTTGAAAAATGGAAACATTTCACGTTAACTACCAGAAAGGCTTTGATACTGTTGAAGTTGGTTTTTTATCTCAGTCACAGCTACCTAGCGCTTCAGAGGTTTGAAACAGAGAGTTATAGTGTGGGTTTCCAGAGTATCTAGCATGTGTACCTTTGACGTGTGGCTTAGGTCATTCTTATTGTCACCCTTTACTTAGTGGTGGAGACTGAGTGAATTCCTGGACTTAAGCAAAAAGTTGTTTTCCAACAATTATGATAAAAAAAACTGTAGATTGATTGCTAAAAAACTAAACAAGAACATCAACAAGCTGATCTAATGAATGAAAAAGCTTGTCATATGTTACATTTTTGGTTGTTTCTTAGACAATGAAAAGGGCTCATTTGGTTTCTAGTGGATTCAACACACACAAACTGTTCTTATAATTAGTTATCATTGGATGCTTTTGTCAATGTGCTTTGCACATGGTACAGGCTAGGCTGCTGTAATTAAGCATGTGTTGGGTAGGCCAATTTTATGGTAGGAAAGATCCTATTCGCTTGGGCTAGAGTGGTGTGTTTCTTTTATTTTGTCTTCTTTGGGGTTTGCGCATGCTGGTTTTAGTGTGGTTTTTATATTGTGTGCTATTTTAACGTAGTGTGGTTTTTATCTAGACGTGGTAATATTATAGATGTGCTTAAGCATGCACGGAAGGGAACCCCAGACACTGGTCATAACAAATGACCACACCTGCGAACAATCTGAAATAATTTCTCCACATTACGAACGAGGCCTGGAAGACGACAAGGAGAGTCATATAAAGAAGCGACAAGGACTAAATGGGAGAGGGAAACGGGCCATGAAAAGATGGAGCCACGGAGACGAACGCGAACGCTGGCCAATGAGACCGGACTTGCCCAAGGAAGGGGTGACAACGCACCTTAAGCCTTTTCCAAAGGGCCGTTAACACATTATCTGCAGTATCTGCGCAATGTTACCCAGTGTTTCTTGTCATTGTGAGTAAGATGCGTTTGTTTGTGTTCCCTACCCCCGCACGGACGGAGCCGGACGAACCGGACATCGGTGGAGAGGACCACCGACGCTTTTTGGATAGTCTCTTGACGCCGTGGTGTTGCCGGATTACCCTCGGAAGACGAGACGCCGAGAGCCAACCTCGTACGACGGTGGGGTGACCATCGCCGAATACGGAGACCACAACGGACACGAACGATTTTAGATCCTGAGGGCTGATTATAAGTGTTTTTAGAATCCTTTTAAATACCTTTTAGGACCCCCGTTGTTTACAGAGTTTTAGTAGTTCTACAGGGCGCTCATTGTTTTTAGTTATAATTGTACTGGTTTTAATAGTAAATAATTTAGGCCATTATATTAAACATTTTTATTTTACTTGCCGTGCCATGTCTGTCCGCTGTGTTGCCGTGGGGGTCATCATATTTAGTGGACCAACCGGGGGTCCTGTCACATGTCTCCGTTGTTTCTCAACCCTTTCTGTGTTTACGTTCAAACACAGCGATATGAAAACACAGTCCCTGCTGGGGTTCAAAGGTCATACCAGCATATCAGGGACTCATAACTTTCAAAGCGGAAGATTAAAATGCAGCAAACTTTTCTTGTCATGCTTGAAATTAAAATAGAGGTGTAAACATTAGATTTGAACCTGCCTGTGACATTGTGACCCTCACACACTGCTAGCACTGATGGCTGAATAAGTACTGACTGAATAGGTACTGAAGTCAGAGTCCTGGGTTCTCTTCTTCTTCTTTGGTCTCATCGATGCCTGGCGGATATCCAACGCAGCGTAACACACACCGTCATCACCCTGAGAGTGTACAAAGCTACGTTGTTATAGTCAGACTATACAATAGTTACAGGATAATTTATAATGATATGTTTCTGGTGTGAGAATAGTATTACCACACTCTTGTAAAACCTATTTAGAATAGATTCTGTAAGTACAGCACATATGAACTTACACGTTCCTTAAATTCACTGCCTCTCATATCAGTTCTGTTCTGCTGGCAAACCTGAGATTCCTTCAGAGCTTAAATAAAGATTATAGCACTATTACAGAACAACATAATTAAAAATGTATTAATTCAGATTCTGACTCTTTTAAACAAAAGCCTAGATTACACAGTAATGCAATGTGACTTTTTAAAAAAGTCAGTAAACTTATGAAAATAATAAAAAGTGAAAGTTTGAGTGAGGATGTGAGGTAAGTTCAAATACCATTTGTCTTCCTGTAGTAGTGATAGACCAAGATGGAGGAGATGAGGGAGGAGAGGAGAACACAGCCGGGACACAGAGTGAACAGTAGAGTCCAACACACAGTAATTTGGAATTTAAACGACATGGACCGGAGTTTGGACCAGGACCAAGAGGTTCTGTAGAACGGGGATATAGAAACATAAAGATAGCAAGTAATAAGATTAAAGTAAATAAACACGATTGTCTCGTAAAGTCCAATCTCGAGATACCTAGTAACAAAAACATACCAAAGATAAATGTGATGTTTTCATTGGTAATTGGCACTGGAAATTTCAAGGTTATTGGGGAACTCAGAGAGATGAGACAAAAGTTTGAAAAGCGAGCTCGCCAAGATTAGTTTAGTGGAAAAAGCCCTTCCCCTTCTCTTTATAAATCTACAACGGTCAAGAAAAAACATTTTACCCAACACTTACCACTTACCTGCTTTTTGCAGATGATGTGGTCCTGATCACATCAGTCTCCTGCAGCACTTTGATCGGTTCGCAGCAGTGTGAAAAGGCTTGAGGATCATGAGGCCATGGTCTCAGCAGGAAACCGATGGATTGTCTACTCCAGGTAGTATGAGTCTTTACCCCAAGTGAAGGAGTTCAAATCTTGGGGTCTTGTTCAGCAGGTAAAATGGAAGGAGAGATCCGGAAAATTAGCAGAGAAATGATGCAGTGCTCTAACTTGTGACGAAGAGAGAGATGAGCCAGAAGGCAAAGCTCTCAATCTATATTTGGGGTTGATGAAGGGTGGGTCATGACCGAAAGAACTTTGAAACAAGCGGCGAAAATGAGTTTCTTGGCTGGCATCTCCCTTAGGGATAGGGTGAAAGTTCAGCCAAACCGTTTCTTTGCAGTAATGTTTCTCTCTCATCACAGTAGGATGCCACCTGGCCGCCTCCCTACGTTGTTCTCCTGGGCTGACTGTCAGACCTAGGACCAGGTGGAGGGATCTCCACACTTGGGAACGCCTTGGAATCCCCAGTCAGAAATGTGGCAGAGGGGATGCCCTTTTGAACTGCTACCAGGACCCCGGACAAAGCGGATTTCTGATTTTGACTTACCAATTATAAGTGTGATGTTTTTCCCGTATAGTCGGATCACATTAGTTCCTTTGAGTTGACACTCTGAAAAGCTTGTCCTGACACTCCAGTCACAATGATCAGCCTCACAGTAGTATAAACCCAGGTCAGATTCAAAAACATTCTTAATCAGCAGATCATAGGAAGGAATATATCCGGTTTACATAAAAAATCATAGTGTGGAACTGGCTCATGCAACATATTTGGGGTTGAAACTTTGAAATAGCTTCCATTGTCTTCTGAACTTTTAATATGCCAAACAGTTTTCAGATCATGTTTGGCATCACAGGGTAGGATGACGTTGTCTCCTGGTCTGACTGTCAGCACCGTCTTTGTGCCCCAGAGAAACAGATGATATTTTGTCACAGGATTACGTTTTCTTTTTGTCAAAATGTAGTATTTACTAACATTTAATGACTTGTAAGTTTATGTTTTTAATTTATGCATTGGGCGATATGGTGGATAAATGGTTTATTTTTTAGGTTAGGTCTTTGAGTTTTATCAGCTACACCTCTCCATCAACCAGATTGACCAACAATCGAGAGAGTGTCTGTGAACTTAACATTGTCAGGTTCAGAAAGAAACCACACACAGTAGGCTAGGTACACTGTTAGGTGGTTAAAGGTCAAATGCTATTAAAAACTTGCACACCAAAAGATACACACCAACTTTAATACACAAACACACAGACTAACAACTCCACCACCCTCTCTCTCTCTCTCACCCACACACACCCAGACTAACAAACAAGTATCAAACTAACACATTTTAACCATAACACCAAATCACAAAAAAGTACCTTCATGCTAGACAACTGAGAGCAGCTATACAGACTGCTATAAAGAACTACAAATCCCAGCATGAATAAGTTGAAGCTTGGTGAATCCATTTAAGTCAGCAAGTGTAGATGTCTGTTTCCTAATCATTATGTGTTTGTTGTGTTTATGTTTGTGTGTTGCTCAGTTTGTAGTCATTTGATGTGTACAGCCAAGGGTGCAGGAACCAGCAGGACCCCCTCTACAAAATGTGTTCCCACACCACTGTGTACAGCCACCTCTGTAGCACAGGAAGGGGCTAGAGGAAGGAGGGCGTCAGTCTACAGAAACCACAACAGTGTCTCTCATCATCAGTATGCCGTCATCAGGAGGGTAAAGATGCTTTAAAAAAACAAAATGCTCACAGCCACATGACCCCCCCCCCTGCCACCCATACACACACACGCACGCACGCACAAACACACACACAAACACATACTTGAGCAAAGAAACAACAACAATTTTTTACCTTCAACACCAACAGCTCTAATCATATTATGTTATATTCATGCCAAAAGACAGGCCTGGTGGATTCCTCTTAATGTAAAGATTCTATGCTGAAAGCAGGTACAGACTACTATGAAGAACTACACAACCCATGGTGCATGGAGCTTGAAGCTTTGCTGCATCCATTGAAATCGGTAAGTCTTACTGTTTGTATGCTAACACTTTGACTTCAATGGATGTACTGTAATTATATTCTATATGTATCGATGTACTCGTGGTAAACCATTAATTGTTTGTTTCAATACATTTGTTTGTATGTTTATTTTTTTGCTCGCTGACGTGATCTGCCGAGCCATCTTGGTTCTATAGGAAGGGGCTAGAGGGAGGAGGATGTTCTATAGACACACAACAGTTTCTCTCCTCCAGTGACATCATCATGCTAACATACTTTTGTCCAATCTGTTGACGCATTTTCAAAACTCTAAACACAGTAAGCACAACATCCCCCATTGTGGACGATACTATTAGTACAATATGTGTTGTTTTCACACAATATACAATGAATTAACACGTTTCTAAAATGCTTAAATATTCTTAACATACAAGTTGACCCAATACCAAAATGATGGATCGTTCTTGACTTATTTACAAATGATTTCACACAGCGTGCCAGAAATTAGAGTACAATGTTCAAAACCTTAAATTCAGTATAAATCCTGTACTTCTGCGACAACAGCAGCTCAAAAGCTATATTTAAATATCTGATAAGCATTTTGGAATGAACATTTCATTGAAAGATTGGAAAATAGCTGATTTACTGTAAATTGTGTAAAGTAAACCAACCAAATCTGAGTCCAAACGTCAATCATCATAGCCAGGATACAAAATTTATTTCAATGACATGGCCATACAGAGTAAAAAGGGGACTTATTGGATGGATTTTGTTCAATGTGGAAACAGAACAACACACAGGAGAGGTGATGGAAAAATATTGTCTGGACAAAAGAGAGGAATAGTGGGACGAGGGAGAGGACCAGGGAGAGGAGGAGCTGGAGTAGGCAGAGGATAAGTTGGAACAGGGCAATGGAAAAGGAGAAGTAGGGGATAGGAATATGAACATGTGGTGGTGTCAGTGGATAGTAAGAGCTGTTGTCCCTTATGTAATATTGTAATGTTATACAGTAAACCATGGTATATCACTGAGAGAGGCTAGTGAAAAAGTCCAGCCTACTGTAATATCAGACAGTCAACCGGGGCTTCCATTATCCAGAGTGTTCAACAACGACATTGCAGATAAGTAAAGCATTTCACACTTCTTCTATCATTACTGTTGCTTTGTCTCACAGTAACTGTAGGCCACCAGTCTGAATGCAAATACATGTGTGGATTGTACATGTATGTGTATTTTTGTTCCTCTAAAGAACCTTTTTATTGCTCACTGGCAGCAATTTCATGTTGCTAATAAAGTTTTGCAGTAGCAAATCTGTCTTTTTTTTTTTACTTTAGGCCTACCTACATTCTATAAAGTAAAGATGACTCATTCACTATTAGATAGTACTGTATGTGCCCAAAATACACACTTTCAACACTCAAACATGTGAAGTGGTTCACAGTAAAAGGAAAGTGAATTATAACAAAACTTTGTAATTCATACTGTTCACTGTATTCAGGTAGAACAGAAGCATGAAAAGTGATGAAGTTTTTGTAATGCAATCAAATGTTAGTGTTTTGAAAGTCGTTGTGTTATCTTTGACTATATGTTTCTCATGGATAGAAAACACGTGCTGGTGTTTTGACAAAAGTATTTGATTTTGAGTCTGGTTTGTGGTGTTTTGACAGAGTTCGTGTATGTAGACAAAGTTATTTTGCATTTTGAAATGTAGAGTCTTTATTTATTTAACAAAATGTGGTTTTGAGCAGAAAATGTGGTATTTGGCTAATTGTGTGATGTAGGTGTGTTGCTGTGTTAAGAGTTTTGAAAAGGTATGTTAAGTATAGGTCAACGCTTGTTAGCGATTGTAAAAAACTATAACTACAGAAGCCTTTATCTCCAAAATTAACATATTGGACGGTTTGTGAGTCCCTCCTGTAGAGGGCGTTGCAGGACCGTGGTGGTTGGAGATCTGGATAAACTACAGAAGCCTTTATCTCCAACGTTTACATACGGTTAGTTGAGATGAACAGGGCCTCTGTTTGGGATTTATAGACAGCACCTCTCCTTCACTGTATTGGGCCTTAGCTTAACGTGCTGCAGTGTCTCTATTCTACCACATCTAGCCAATCTCACAATGCTTGGATAGTTTTTAATATAATAGCAATATTGATCACGTTAGAGGATAATGAAGCATTTTAAGTAGCCATGGTAACTTATAATACCACTTATAGTCCACCTGATTTTTTCTACTACTTTATTGAAAATGTGGTTCAGCAGTGCTGACTTTAATGAGTTAAAAACATCACAAACTGCTGTGATTTTGCCTCTCTTCTCACGGACACACACTGTATTCACAAGTTTCATACTCTTGGTCTTTGAATTGGGAAACAAAATGTAGATTACCTTTAAAAAAGATAAAGGACAATGAAATAGAAAGTGTGTTCATTTATTATAAGAATAAAAAATTAAACAAACAGTACAAAGAAAATGTATGAAATCGTGCAAAATTTGTCAGAGCAAAACATTTTTTAAAGAAAAAAACATTGAAGTATTTGACTGTACTGCAATAACAACAATCAGCATCTATAATCAAAGTATGAATGTAAAATGAGACACAAAGAAACACAGAGCCTGATCACTGTGGAGCCATGGAGAATGACTGATCTCTTCTTCTCTTCTTCTGGACTTCCTACTTCCTCTTATGACTACCTGGGATTGAAACAACAAAGAAAAAAGACAACAATGGCTTACGTTTATTTGTGTGTCTGTTCATTAAAAGTTCCTGATTTGGATGTTGATACCCACCTCGTATGGTACCGACCCAGTAGGCACAGGGCAGGAGGACCACAGTCATACTTCTGGGTAGAATCAACAGGATCCAGCTCAGAACACAGTCATCCTCACAAAGACAGTCAGGATCCATGGAGGTCTTAACTGTCTCAACACACGTTACATAGAGAGATAGAGAGAGAGAGAGAGAGAGCAGAGAAAGGGACCACATTAGCTGTCTGTCTTATTAAAGAGACACACAAAAAGCATCCAGCTCAGACCACAGTCATCTATAGACAAAGTTTCACGGAGACATTCTGTAACTGTACACACATTACATAGAGAGATAGGGAGAGCAGAGAAAGGGGACCACATTAGCTGTCTGTCTTATAAAAGTGTTATAACGCAGACATATGATAAAAGGTCTTATAAAAAAAGAAAGGCGTTGACATTGATATTTATTAACTTACCAAATTGAATCTGGTGAATCACTTTGCCATAGTCATAGAACGTATTCTGTTTGACATGCTCTCCCTCCAACCGGTTCTCAATCTTCTCTGTTCCACAGTAGTAGAGTCCTAGGTCCGATTCAGTAACATTCTCTATCAGCAGATCCCAGGTGTTGTTAGGCTGGTTCCGGTCCAGTTTGAAACGAGGTAAAGGGTTCCGGATATCGCCGTACCCGCTGGTCCCTCTGTATGTGAAGTGTTTGACAAGCGTGGACACGACTAGAGGAGGCTGGTTCTCATGAGAGCAGTTTCTAAACCACACTATGTAGGCTCCAGTAGATATTGGACAGTCACAGTGGAGAGTGATGTTGTCTCCTGGTCTGACTCTCAGCTCCTCCACTGGTCCAGAGATCCCATTCAGACCGGTGGACACAGCATGTAGAGAGGACAGGAGACTATCTGGGCGTGAAAAAAACATGGTGATCCAAACAAGTCATGTCACCCATTTTATATATTTTTTATTCATTTCTAAAAACCTTTTGAGTCATATGAATAACAGATAAGTACGTGTAAAATATATTAAAATGTGTTCAAACACAGTTGAAATGTAGGTTCCAGAAGTGTACTTACATAAAAGAGTGCCCAAAGTGACGCATAGCTTGCTCATCTTCAGTGTGACACAGCAGGCAGAGCAGAGGATATGAGGTGAGCTACAGCTTTTAAGATGGGTGCGTGGCCACTTAGGGAAAACCCTACGACGATTGGCCAACTAGAAACCTGGTTGCATAAACGGTGGAAGGTATGAACACGAGTAAGGAGAAAACTTATAAGACTTAGAAATATGTCATAGTACATTTAAACATATGTCACTGTAATGTATTTCTTTTATTTATTTTTTAAAAGTGCTTTTCTTTGTTTGTTTACATGTTGTGGTGTGCTGCTGACAAGCGGTGTCTTAGACACACAAACTGTTGTGGTTTTTGTAGCGTTTTAGTTTCTTTTCTCTCCCAAACGCTAGTTAGCTGTGAGTACACCACAAACACATAATCTCCCCCTCACACCCTCCCTTGCTCTCGCTCTCTCTTTCTATTTCTCTTTCTGTCTTCCTCTCCCTCGTTCTCTCACTCACTCCCACAAACACAAAGTAGGCCTATCTCATAGAAGCATGACTATTTTAATTTTGCTCATTAGACGCCTTGTCATGGAACATGGGATTAACTCAAATAGGAGGTCATTCCACTGGTAGAGGTGGAATTGTAGACACTAGTCCAAAGGTCAGTGACCCCTGCTTTAGAACTACTGTTGGTGTCATGAATAAAGGGTGAAACCTCAGTACTCCGTTTCAACTCGGGGGGGGGGGGGGGGGGGGGGTGGGGTGGACACCTTGTTTCAGTGAAAAAGAAATTAAAAATCAAAAGAAAGTTAAAAAAAATCAAATCCAATTTCTATTTAGTTTCTTCAATGACAGTAAACATAAGCCTCTGCTACCACAGCAACTAGAGAAGACCTCCGTTGCCCCATTTCACTCCTATGAAGCTATGTGTGTGTGACGGGGAGTTATATCAAAATGGCGGCTTCCTGTGTGCCTTTGAGTTCACCTTCATGTGGCTGAGGTCCGTCTGTAGAGTAACCCAACCCTCTGTGGTGAGGCGTCTGACTTCAATGAGCTTGGCAGAGCCTTAAGACAATACATTCAAGTCTTGTGATATTTGTTGTTGATTAAAAAAGTTTCACCGAATAAAATAAACATTTGAATAGCGGTACTTGAACACAACCAGAAATGTTTCATTTCCTAATTTTATTTTGGATTATGCACTGAAGCTAAACAATGCAATATATAAAGTACAAAAGACCAAAGTAATCACAGTTACATTTTTAGAATAACAGACAGCAATACTGTATTGACAATCAGCTTCTGTAGGCAAAGTATGGACATTATGAGACGCATAGAAACACAGAGCCTGATCACTGTGGAGCCACGGAGAATGACTGGTCTCTTCTTCTCTTCTTCTGGACTTCCTACTTCCTCTTACGACTTCCTGGGTTTGAAACAACAAAGATAAAAGTCAACAACGGCTTACGTTTATTTGTGTATTCATTTTGAAAAAAAATCTAGTTTTTAACGTTAACATGTTGTCCTTGTGGTGTTTTTCATGTGCTCCAAGACATATCAGGAGCAAAATACGCAGCGAACGCCATGACTGAGCATTTCTGCTTTGAAACTTCTGTGCAACAAGGACAGTCTCGAACGGGCGAGTTCAGACGAGCCAGATTGGTGACGTCACAATTTTTAAAGTAAATATTTGTAACTGACCACCGTTCAAGGGCGGAGTGACTTGGGAACAAGTATGTGCGGTGGCAGAGGAGGGGGACGGGGGCTCGGTGGGTATTCAAATAGAGGGGGGCGGGGCGACTCAGATTCAGGAGTTTTTAATGAGGAGAACGAGAAGATGACATTTTTAGGACTTTGACAAGGCAATTGAATGTATTTTGAAGAAAAAAATTAACAGACATAATTTATATGTCTAAGCAGAATACTTTTTTATGCTTTATAAAATGACTAGAGGGAGTCTGTAGAAGTTCCTGATTTGGATGTTGACACCCACCTCGTATGGTACCAACCCAGTACGCACAGGGCAGGAGGACCACTAACCTTAAACACGTGTTTCTAGAGTTTACCATTACCCCCAGCTATATTCCATCTGTAATATTTAGCTTGAAGCAGCATAATAATACATTTACCATAAAGAGATGTTTACCATTTGTTATAAAGGTATCGTTCTAATTTTGGAGCCCAGCTGAAATCTTTTCAACTTTAGTCTCCACCACCGGTTACTTGTTTGACATGTGTGACCCAGCGTCTACGGTCTGGTGCCAAATCTCACCAAGTTTACCAACAGTATAAAACATTACTCACCAAGGAGAGCAGTCAGAGCAACAGACTGCCATTCCATCTTGATGTCTAACACGACTGTCATGATGAGGATATCTGCAGTTTATAGTAGATAGGCTTTACCAGGACAAACCTGCAGTGATTGGTTAGTTGAGTGGAGAATATTCAGATGGTGGTCCTTTTTTTTTTTTTTTACAATGCCCCAGTTGTTGCAAAACGGAGAGAGTGTCTGACTTTGACCTCAACACTGTCAGGTACAAAGAAAAAGAAAAAGACATGGTAAGCTAGGTTCATTGTTAGGAGGGCCAATAATGTTAAGAAACATCTTCACAGAGAGAAACCCCAAAACACAACTATGCAAACACACAGACCAACACCCCATAAACCCCTAAAAATACACACACACACACACACACACACACACACACACACACACACAGATACGTGTACATAACCCCTAAACATACACACACACGCACACACACACATGCACATAAATCCCCTAAACACCCACACACACACACACAAAGATGTACACATACGCCACAGCCCCCCCCCCCCCCCCACACACAAACACACACACACGCACACACACGCATACAAACGTAAACACATGATGAGCGTAGGCCTTTGCATGATACAGGAAGAGGCTAGAGGTCAGGATGGAGGATGTCAGTCGACAGAAACCAGAACAGTTTCTCTCCTTCAGTGACATTGTGATGTGACACTCACCATGAAGTAAAACAAACTATGTAGATAAAATATAAAAGAATAAATCTGGGACGTCATCATCATCATCATCGTCATCCGCTTTGTCCGGGGTCGGGTCGCGGAGGCAGCAGTTCAAGCAGGGCATCCCAAACTTCCCTTTCCCGGGCCACATTAACCAGCTCTGACTGGGGGATTCCAAGGCGTTCCCAGGCCAGTGTGGAGATATAATCCCTCCACCTGGTCCTAGGTCTGCCCCGCGGCCTCCGCCCAGCTGGACGTGCCTGGAACACCTCCCTTGGGAGGCGGCCAGGTGGCATCCTACTAGATGCCCGAACCACCTCAACTGGCTCCTTTCTACGCAAAGAAGCACACACCCTCACGAATGGCTGAACTTCTCACCCTATCCCTACCAGCACCCTCCGGAGGAAACTCATTTCCGCCGCTTGTATCCGCGATCTCGTTCTTTCGGTCATGACCCACCCTTCATGACCATAGGTGAGAGTAGGAACGAAGATAGACCGGTAGATTGAGAGCTTTGCCTTCTGGCTCAGCTCTCTCTTCGTCACAACGGTGCGATAGAGCGACTGCAACACCGCACCCGCTGCTCCAATTCTCCGGCCCATCTCTCGTTCCATTTTCCCCTCACTCGAGAACAAGACCCCGAGATACTTGAACTCCTTCACTTGGGGTAAAGACTCATTCCCTACTTGGAGTAGACAATCCATCGGTTTCCTGCTGAGAACCATGGCCTCAGATTTGGAGGTGCTGACCTCATCCCACACACTCGGCTGCGAACCGATCCAATGAGTGCTGCAGGTCGCAGACTGATGATGCCATCAGGACACATCATCTGCAAAGAGCAGTGATGCAATCCTCTGCCCACCAACCCGCAGCCCCCTCCCCGCGGCTACGCCGTGAGATCCTGTCCATGAATACCACAAACAGGATAGGTGACAAAGCGCAGCCTTGGAGGAGGCCAACCCTCACACAACGAGTCCGACACACACAGCTCTCGCTTTGGGAGTACAGAGATTGGATGGCTCTGAGTAGAGACCCCCTCACCCCATACTCTCGCAGCACCTCCCACAGTATCTCCCGGGGAACCCGATCATACGCCTTCTCCAAATCCACAAAACACGTGTAGACTGGATTGGCATACTCCCAGGCCCCCTCAAAGATCCTCGCGAGGGTAAAAAGCTGGTCCGTTGTTCCACGACCAGGCCGGAAACCGCATTGTTCCTCCTCAATCCGAGGTTCGACTATCGGTCGAACCCTCTATTCCAGCACCCTGGATTGTACTTTCCCGGGGAGGCTGAGTAATGTGATGCCTCTGTAGTTGGCACACACTCTCCGGTCCCCCTTTTTGAACAGGGGAACCACCACCCCGGTCTGCCACTCCTTAGGTACTGTCCCCGACTTCCACGCAATGTTGATAAGACGTGTCATCCATGACAGTCCCTCAACACCCAAAGCCTTCAGCATTTCTGGGCGGATCTCATCAACCCCTGGGGCTTTGCCACTGTGGAGTTGTTTGACTACCTCAGTGACCTCCGCCAGGGAGATTGATGCTGATCCCCCATCATCCTCCAGCCCTGTCTCTACTATGTAGGGTGGGTTTGTCGGGTTCAGGAGTTCCTCAAAGTGCTCCTTCCACCTCCCAATCACCTTGTCAGTTGAGGTCAACAACGTCCCATCCTTACTGTATACAGCTTGAATGGTTCCCTGCTTTCCCTCCTGAGGTGTCGGATGGTCTTCCAGAACCGCTTTGGCGCCAGCCGAAAGTCCTTCTCCATGGTTTCTCCGAACTCCTCCCACACCCGCTGCTTTGCTTCTGCCACAGCCGAGGCTGCAGTCCTTCGGGCCTGTCGGTACCTTGCAACTGCCTCAGGAGTCGCCCGGGACAGCATGTCCCGGAAGGCCTCCTTCTTCAATCGGACGGCTCCCCTGACCACCGGTGTCCACCAGGATGTTCGAGGGTTACCGCCCCTTGAGGCACCTAAGACTTTGAGACCACAACTCTCAGACGCAGCTTTAGCACAAACCTCTCCACCACGATAAGGTGATGGTTCCCGGAGAAGATCTGGGACGTTTAGAACAAAAAAGCAAATCTGTGGTTGAACATGCCTCATTGCTGTTTAACCATTGCTGTTTAACCAATGAGAAGAAGCACATAATAATAATAATAATACATTGAATTTATAAGGCGCCTTTCAAGGCACTCAAGGTCGCCGTACAGTAATATAAAAAACAGTTCTCATAAAAATAATAAAAATAAATAAATAAATAAAAATAAAATAAGATCAAAATAAGTAGTATACAATTAAAAAGGCATGGAGCCTGCAATCGAGCATTAAAAAGCATCACGTGGGACAGTAAGCCAGCCTAAACAAATGGGTTTTGAGGTGGTTTTGGAAACAGGAAATTGAGTCCAGATTTTTGATGTCAGGGGGAGGGAGTTCCATAGACGTGGGGCGGAGCAGCTGAAGGCTCGCGATCCCATGGTGGACAGACGAATTCGGGGGACGATCAGGTTGATGGAGGAGGTAGATCTGAGGGACCGGGTGGGAGTGTTAATATGAATGAGGTCAGACAGGTATGGAGGGGCTAGATTGTGGATGGCCTTGAATGTATGGAGGAGGATTTTGAAATTTATTCTGTATTTGATGGGAAGCCAGTGGAGTTGGAGCAGAACGGGGGTGATGTGACAGATGGCAGGGGTTTTGGTGATGATGCGTGCGGCAGCGTTCTGGACTAATTGCAGTTTATGGAGGAGTTTGTGGGGGAGACCGAAGAGGAGGGAATTGCAATAGTCCAAGCGGGAAGTGACAAGAGAGTGTACCAGGACTGCAGTGGTGTTGGGAGTGAGTGAAGGGCGGAGGCGGTTGATGTTTCGGAGGTGGAAGTAGGCGGACCGGATGGTGTTGTTGATGTGGGTGTGAAATGATAGGGTGCTGTCGAGGACAACACCCAGACTCTTAACCTGGGGGGAGGGGGAAACCGAGGAGTTGCCGATGGTGAGGGAAAAACTGGGGAGTTTGCTGAGTGTGGACTTGGAGCCAATGAGGACTACCTCTGCTTTATTATCGTTTAATTTGAGGAAGTTTGAGGTGAACCAGGATTTGATTTCCTGTAGGCAGGCACAGAGGGAGGAGGGTGGGAAGGTGGAAGAGGGTTTGGAGGAAACATAGAGCTGGGTGTCGTCCGCGTAACAGTGGAAATGGATATTGTGTTTGCGGAAGATCAGACCAAGTGGAAGGAGGTAGATGATGAATAGGATGGGGCCAAGGACGGAGCCCTGGGGAACACCGGATGAAAGGGGGGAGGGGTGGGATGTGAATGATTTTAATTGAATGAACTGAGTGCGGCCAGATAGACATACATAGACCATCCATTTTACATAGACCCTTGTAGTGATTATTGGAGGATTTTGTCCATGTGACTGACACATGGTGCAGGCCAGGCTACTGTAACGAAAGCTAACGATTCAGGCTGCTATTAAGCACAGCTTTCTTCTTTGAACACACTCTCAGTGTTTACTTTCAAAACACACATTGAGGGGAAACCAAAGTCTGCTGGATTCAAAGGTCATTCCACCATATCAGAAATTTATAAAAACTTTGTTTAAAGAATTTGATTTTCTGAACAGTAAAGATGTAACTTATTGGTCCATGTTAAAAGTCAAGCATATACTGTACATGATTCCCTGAAAAAGCTTACGGTACATGCAAAGAATTAACAAACACTATGTTGGCATGTTTGAAGTTTAGATAGAAATAGGTGTAAAAGTAAGCATTAGATTTGAACCTGCCAATGACTTCACGGTCCTCATACTCTGCAAGTTTTGATGGCTGAATAAGTACTGAAGTCAGAGTCCTGTCTTCTCTTCTTCTTCTTTGGTCTATTCGGTGCCTGGCAGATATCCAACGCAGCGTAACACACACCATCTTCATCCTGAGTGTGTGAAAAAGTATTTTTGTCATGATCATTTAGAATGTTGTGATGTTTCTGGTGTGAGGACAGTGCTAACACTCTCTTACAATATATTTAAAATAGATGGTCTAAGTACTGCACATATGAACTTCCTTTCTAGAGAAGGAGTTACTAGAGGCAGTTTATCTGTAGTATGTGATTTTGGCGAACTTTACAGTTTGCTTAGTGTAATTATTTTCCCTAACCGTCGCATGCTCGTGGTCACTGTAAATCGCTAGCACGATCAACAACTGTAATCCAAATATGGCCATCTGTTCCTGATTTTGTGACGCACTTCCTTGTGCCATAAAGCTATTCGTCCCAGTTTTGCAGGAGATTGTGCCCAGTGGCAGAAAAAATGTGTGTTAAATATTGAGACTTAAGTGGATTTATCTGAACCATGATCTTTTCAATCTCCCACAGACATTACAATGTGCTATCAGAAGAAATGTATTGATAATCCATTAATATAAAAAAGTTGCCTATAGTATATAGGCTAAAGAAAGATTGATTTGGCAGCATGCCAAGGCGAGAGAGGAGGCCAAATAGAATCCTAAGTAGGCAGTATATTCACATATCTTCACAGTTTTTATTATTGTCTCATTCATTATTTTTACCAATACCAAGCCGATCTCACAATGGTTGGATGTGTGATAACATACCAGACATCTCCATTTTATGATATCACTGATCATGTCAGAAAATGACGTGGCACGTAACCATGGTATCCTATAGTAGGACGGCCAACATAAACGCCATCCAGCCTGTCTGATGAGTGACTTGAGAAGGTGGTTAAGTTGCGCTACTTTGTACGTGCTGAAAACATGCCCCAGTGAAACATTGACATAGTTTGTGGCCGTATGCTGATTTGCCCGTGCTTGTTTTTAAATCAAGATGGGAACAATGAATGTTACCCACAGTGGACCATTTCTAAAAGACAAACACAAAGTTATTTTAATGTTTAATTAGATTTTATAGATGCACTTCATTTTATTTTCAGTTCAAAGGAAGGTATATCATTTCAAATATTATTTCATTTATTCCTTTAAATTTACTTCAAGTTCAACAATGTTTTAGCCCATCACATTTTTTTTTATGAAATATTACCTCAGGATTACAAACAAAATGTTGTATATAATAAATTAATTTGTATGACATTAATAATTATGGACCCAGAAACCGTTTTTCAACCCTGCTGGTATGCGTTATTATGGATCCCACTGCTTTTCTTGGAAAGAATGGGCCAAGAAAAGCAGTGGAATTCATAAGAACCCTGCAGCAGACCCTGCTGGTTTTAACAGACGCGTAGGTACTGTGGTCCAAAGGGCTGGTGCTCATGTGCTTCTCAGACCCTGCTGGTTTAAACAGAGGTGTAGGTACTATGGTCCAAAGGGCTGGTCCTCATGTGCTTCTCAGACCCTGCTGGGTTTAACAGAGGTGTAGGTACTGTGGTCCAAAGGGCTGGTCCTCATGTGCTTCTCAGACACTGCTGGGTTTAACAGACGCGTAGGTACTGTGGTCCAAAGGGCTGGTCCTCCCACCGGTTCTCTTTGTTCCTCTGGGTCTCTGTGACGGCTGGCGGATATCCAATGCAGCTTAGCACAACCAATCATCTCCATTGTGCTGATATAGAGGAGGAATCACGTCACAGAAAATATAATTTTTTTATGGATCTATAAATGTTTGAATAAAACTTTTCATCAAAATATTTTTCACTTTATTTCGTATTATTACTGTAACTACAGATTAGGATTTCCTAGTTTGATTTTACAAACTACAACACCCATATACAGTAATTGTCTGAGGAGATTACCTGCTGGTTGCTCTCTTGACGTCTATTGTACTTTTGTGTCTGGTCAACTTGGGATCTCAGTGTAGCTGCAAAAAAATGTTTTATATTGATGTTAATATTTAACAAATAGTGATTTTCATCATGAATATAAATATTTTACACATTTCTATAATTATTATTTAAGCACATTGTTTAAACTGTAAGACAGAAATTAAAAGGTGAGTGTATCATAAAACAAAATTAGTGGTGGTTAAAGAAACTTAGCTGACCCGTTTTGATGCAGAAGTGATAGACCAAGATGGAGGAGATGAGGGAGGAGAGGAGAACACAGCCGGGACACAGCATGAACAGTAGAATACAACACACAGTCTGGACCAGGAGGACAGAGGGTCTCGCTCTGTTCTGGATAAAACACATGTTATTATACACCAACATTCACACCATCACAACATACACCACAGTATGGATCAGGTAGTGGACAGAGGGGTTTGCTTTGTTCTGGATAAAACACATCTTATACACCAACATAAAACGTAAACTAACACGATGTTACACACAAGATGGCAGAAAGCAAGACAGTACATTAAAATCAACAAGATTCTCTCTGAGAACGAACTGATAATATCTCTTGCTTTGTTTGATGGGGTTAAATATTTTTAACATCATTTTGAGCAGAATAAATCTGAAGAGTGCTTACCCAGTAAAAGCCTGGTGATGATGTTTCCATAGGGATAAAGCATTTTTTGTCCAATTTTTTCTGTCTCATCCACCCTATTCTCCTCTGTCCCACAGAAGTAGAGTCCCAGGTCAGATTCAGAAACATTCTCTATCAGCAGATTATAGGTGTTGTTAGGCTGATTCGAATCCAGTTTAAAACGTGGAAAAGGGTTCTCAATGTGTATGTATACATTATCAACAACATAATTGTTTTAAAGAACGTTGACATGACTAGAGGAGGCTGGATCTCATGAGAGCAGTTTCTAAACCACACTATGTAGCGTCCAGTAGATCTTGGACAGTCACAGTAGAGAGTGATGTTGTCTCCTGGTCTGACTCTCAGCTCCTCCGCTGGTCCAGAGGTCCCATTCAAACTGGAAGACACATAAACTAGAGCCAGCGGAAAATCAATAGGAAAAAGTGTTAAGACCGCAAAAGAAGGAATGCACACAAAGCGTTGCTGTTAATGGTTGAAACTGTTCATTCACTAAAGAAAATCTATGATTTGGGGAAAAAAATGCAAAGAAATAACAACAATCATAATTAAAACCGTTATACATTTACTGTAGGGAACAACTCACCTAGACTAGCCACCAGAATGGCACACAGCGCATCCATCTTAAGGCCTGAGAGTGGCTGTCAGATCAGCAGGCTGCTTGGTGTCCTGAGAATAGTTTAGAACAAATTAACAGCAACGTGTTAGTGGAGCGGATAAACAAGCCCTTTTGTCTGAACACGAGGTGGGCTGAGCAAAAGCCACGGCACACGTTGGGCCATGCGGCCCTGCACACAGCAGCACCTATACAGAGCACTCCATACAAATGTGCTCAATCGGCAATTTGTGAAGATGTCGAGTGAGATACGCTCACCCACTAGGCCTGCTGCAGAGAGAGCTCCTTTGAAGTCGCAGGCCAGACCTCCGTGATGATAATGATAAACATATCACCACATCACGGCCCATCTTTTGACGCGGAACTGTTGCAGACAGTGGCTTATGGCATAGATCACTATCTATGCATTAGAACGTGAGAAATCAAACATCTAGGCCTCAAGCAACAGGGACATTCCAATAGAAATAAATCGATGGAGCTTACGTAATGCACTTAATTGACCCTTGTTTTGAAATATCCCTGCCCTCATCCTGAAGTGAACACGTTTTTTACAATTCCCTCCTTATAAATTAGAGGGCAGATATAGATAAGACACAATGTAACTAGTTCTGTCCAGCGTATTCTTTGAGAGGCCATTATCAAGTTTACCGTAGGCAGAAGAGAGCTAGAGAGAGAAAGAGAGAGGAAGAGTACAGGTTTGGACTTATGGACCTCGTAGGGTTATCCAAATAACAAATGTAATTTCAGAATAACAACTACAGTTGTGTTTTTAATCAAGTCACTTCATTCAATTTATTATGTAGGCATATAGCCTGTGTGTTTGTATGTTTGTGTTTTTGTGTGTGTGTGTGTGTGTGTGTGTGTGTGTGTGTGTGTGTGTGTGTGTGTGTGTGTGTGTGCGTGTGTGTGTGTGTGTGTGTGTGTGTGTGTGTGTGTGTGTGTGTGTGTGTGTGTGTGTGTGTGTGTGTGTGTGTGTGTGTGTGTGCGCGTGTGTGCGTGTGTGTGTGTGTGTGTGTGTGTGTGTGTGTGTGTGTGTGTGTGCGCAGTTCTCTCTGCAGAAGCAGGCACTGAAACCACAACTGTTTCCATTCACATTTACATGTATCATCTTGGACAGTTACCGTGTGGATGTGGGTTTGTGTGTGTGTGAGAGAAAGACAGAGAGAGAGAGAGAGAGAGAGAGAGCAGAGAGAGAGAGAGAGAGAGAGAGAGAGAGAGAGAGAGAGAGAGAGAGAGAGAGAGAGAGAGAGAGAGAGAAAGAAAGAAAGAAAGAAAGAAAGAAAGAAAGAAAGAAAAAGAAAGAAAGAAAAGAAGGAAAGAACGAAAGACTGAGATTGCGTAACCTTGCTTGAGTTTTATTTACAGGAAACCATCCTGTTTACCGCCACATGCAGAGTGCTCTGAATTCTATCAGATCAAGACAAGTGTATTATCAAGCACATCTTAAAACAACTCACGCTGACCAATGGGTTGTACAGACCAGAGTACAGACCAGAGTACGGACCAGAGTACAGACCAGAGTACGGACCAGAGTACAGACCAGAGTACAGATCAGAGTACAGACTAGAGTACAGACCAGAGTACAGACCAGAGTACAGATCAGAGTACAGACCAGAGTACAGACCAGAGTACAGATCAGAGTACAGACTAGAGTACAGACCAGAGTACGGACCAGAGTACAGACCAGAGTACAGACCAGGGTACAGACCAGAGTACAGATCAGAGTACGGACCAGAGTACAGACCAGAGTACAGACCAGAGTACAGACCAGAGTACGGACCAGAGTACAGACCAGAGTACAGACCAGAGTACGGACCAGAGTACAGACCAGAGTACAGACCAGAGTACAGACCAGAGTACGGACCAGAGTACAGACCAGAGTACAGACCAGGGTACAGACCAGAGTACAGATCAGAGTACAGACCAGAGTACAGACCAGAGTACAGACCAGAGTACAGACCAGAGCAGAGACAATATTACGATGTGGTTGCGTGACGTTTGTCCTAGTTTAATTTGTGTGGTGTGGGCTAGCTACATACTAAATATCTGGGCCGCGTGCCGATAGTGGATGCCAAGTGGCTCTTCGACGTCAAACCTCTCGACTGAGACTTCCTGGAGAAGTCATGGGTTCAGTTTAACCAAAACCCCAGGAAGGAAGTCGCCCACCTGAGAACCACCATGCCATATCTGCTCTCAACACAAAACCCCTACTAAATGCTGATTTCTTATGTGTTCCTTTTTTGGGGAATATGACATAATGGATATTATAACAAAGTTTCCAAAGTATTTGATTTATATAAGGGGAGTGTGTGCATGTGCATGTGTGTGTGTGTGTGGGGGGGGGGGGGGGCTGAGTGATGTGTGTCTGTGAATGAGCCAGTGTGTGTGTGTGTGTGTGTGTGTGTGTGTGTGTGTGTGTGTGTGTGTGTGTGTGTGTGTGTGTGTGTGGTGTGTGTGTGTGTGTGCTGCAGTTCTCCTCCTCCACCACTAGATGGCTCTTTATTCTGTGCACCACACACACTTGAAGTCTTCTGTGCAGGTCTAGAGCTCGTGGCCAGTGGATGTCGGTGGTGATTCAGAGTAAAACATAAAAGCCCTCACAATTGCACAGCATTCACGGCTGTAAATAGCAGATTTGACATTGCTTAACCTTTCAGATATTAGTATTTTTGTTTCGTTCGTCCTAAGAAAACCTAATAAAATGTTCTAAACTTAATGGTAGAGGAAGAGTGGAAGCAAAACGATTTTATTTTCTCAAGCATCTGCAAAACTGACTTACCCTGACCTTCCTTTAAAATTGGCTGGCTGGCTGACTTCATAACTTGTGTAAAAAAATATCCTTCAACAGCTAAACCGTAATTAATCAAAGATATTATTTAGTTTCAAGTATAAAAACTCGATGACACAGAAGGTATTTGAAGTTTTGTTTTAATGTCAAAGTCAAACTTTTACACAGGTCATCTTCATACCAAATTGTTCTCCTGCAGCTCCTCAGCCATTTAAGTCATAGCAAATGCATTTAGCTCAGTCAGTAATTACAGGTAGGAAGGGAGTGGGGGTGGATAGCGGTAAAAAAAAAAACACACACACACAGCCGCTCCCCCAAGACCGAGAAATAAATCAAGAGAAATCAAAACGTTAAGAAAGTATCTATTTTTTTGTTTTAGTTTCTTTTGAAGAGCAGAATTGAAGACCTCTATATAAACATGCCTTTTGTCCGTTAGGGTTCCGAGTTCTCTGTGTGGACGGCGGAGTTAGATCTGTACATGGCTACTAGGTTATTACGGGGAGGGGGGGGGGGGGCAGTCTCGACTTATGTCTCTCCAAGGTTTTTCTTTTTTATAAACCGCCTCGACTGATGGGAGTACATGTCAGACATATCCATCCCAGAGATATCCATCCTGCATCCTCTTCCTCAAATCCTCTCTCGCGCGCTCTCGCTCTCTCTCTCTCTCTCTCTCTCTCTCTCTCTCTCTCTCTCTCTCTCTCTCTCTCTCTCTCTCTCTCTCTCTCTCGTCTGTTTTTGCGTTAACGTGAATCCTATTTCTCGTTTAAACGTGCAATATGTAGAAAAAGAAAAGAAAGAAAAACAGCCACACAGCCACACTTAGTCGTGTACACAGACTCTGTGAGTCAGTCCAGGTTTTCGAGCTTTGTAAAAGGTGTGTGAACTAAACTGCCTTAAAACAGCAGCTTGGAGAGATTTTAAGCTCTAAGGCGCAGAGGCCACAGTTGAATCTTACGAGAGTCTCTTGGACAAGCACGTGGACTGGCCTCCGCCTAAGGAGCACACTGCCCCGTCTTTCACAGCACCAATCCAATCCAATCCAATCCAATCCAATCCAGAGTTTGCGTCCATTTTGACATCCTCAGCACAGTCTCACTTCCAAAGCTCTGGGAAACAGATTGTGTTGATGGGGGCAGGGGCAGGGGCTTAGGCTGGAGTGGGTCTCTACTGGTCTGAACTCAACCTGGGCCTTGCTGACTAGAAAGAGAGAAGCAGCAACACTGTGTGTTTGTGTGTGCGTGTGTGTGTGTGTGTGTGTGTGTACGTGTGTGTGAGTGCGTGTGTAGTCAAAATAAAGAAGTGACTACAACAAGGTAGTTCAGTTGTTTACACATCGTGGCACATCTTCAGTGTAGGGTTGTAAGAAAAGCTATTCGTTGATATCGCCAGGTAAAAGGCTGCTGTGTCTGTAGGCTCTCAAATTCAAACTCGTCCTTGTAACATCCGGATAGTCCAATCCATGTTGCTTTTTCTGTTCCAGTATTATTTAGATCGGACGTAGAACCACAACGAGCAGAAAGGACACGGATCATTCCTGGTGCCGAGTATGAGGCACTGAAACAAAGAACACTCCACTTTCAGTTGCTCTCCTCCCTCTCTCTTTCTAGAAAAGATACAGTCGCAGTAACCAGGGAAGAGTTTAAGAATAACAGCCACCATTTGAAAAAACGACATACTCTCTGTGTTGACATGACATGTTAACTCTTTGTGGTGCATTTTGAAATATATTGATAACATGAACTCCCTTTAGTCACAAAATCACATAGTAAAAACCATTCAAATAGTTTGTTTTAGCACTATACATGTCATATTGGATTGCCACGTCGCCACACCTACACCCCACCATAGCCTTCAGCCCCTTACCCATTCACACTCACACTCACACACACACACACACACACACACACACACTCACACACACACACACACACACACACACTCACACACACACACTCACACACACACACACACACACACACACACACACACGGTACCCATATACTCAAATAGGCATAATATCACAAAAAAAGGCATCTGGTTTTTAAATAACCAAAATTAGCATTAGCTTTCTTTCATGCAAAAGAGTCTTTTTTCCTTCCTTTTTTTTCTACTTACAGAAATGTGGTTTCTGAGTTACTTACAGCATGAAGAATATTTAATGTAATGTATATTGTCTCTTAGATGTAATCAAAATTCCCTTGAAATGTAAACCCCTCCCGTTATCAGTCATTAAGATGAAGGATTATTCAAATACATTTTAGGTTGAAATACAGTCTTGTGTGGGAGCAGGCAAAACTCTACAGCTAACACTACAGTATGAGAGCCAATATGTTAAGCTCAACTACATGAAGGATGTGTCTTTGATTTCCATGTGCGTGTGTTTGTGTCTTTGTGGTTGTGTGTGTGTGTGTGTGTGTATTGTATACGTGAAAATCTCTTTGATACGAGAAGCATGTCTGTTGAAATGTAGGCAAACACTGAACCCTGGCACCTTTTGAGTAATCTGCAATGGCTGGCACGTGACAGAACTACAAATCCCATGTTTGATCTATACACACATATACAGTTTGTGGGTGAGAAGGCAAAGAGATAAAGACAGTTTGTTCACACACACTGGGGTACTCCTGCACTACTGGTATAACGGACCTTGTTATTCCGAAGGTTACAATTGATTTCTGTAGAAAAACAAAACAGTAAAGAGATAACATTTCAGTCCGTCTTTGCAAGTTATTTTTTGAAAAATACCTGACTTTTTTATTTTTTTTATAACATTTTTTCTCGTTTTGACTGGTTAGGCTCCCAAGACAGTTGCGGTTGGACGGGTTAATATCCTGGCGTTATATATTCCGTTAGTTAGGCTGTACAACCACTCATTAAGATGCGATCCAAATAATTCCACCAATGACCACTCATTTTCTTTCTGTTTTGATTGGTGAAGACCACAATGGCGTCTCAGTCTGCAGTCCTTTGATTGGTCCAGATCATGTTCCTTATCATCTCAAGTGATTGTTCCCATGGGTACTGGCATTTGGACCAGCAACTCAATATTTTCATCTTTCCAACAGCGCCCCTCAGTGGCGAGAGATCAGGCATGCATCTTATTCAATGGTCAGTAAAAGCTGGGTGAAGATTTCTGCCTCTTGACCCACAGCTGTTTTGCGTTTCTTTCGCCAGTGACGTTAAAGGTTTTTACTTCAAGAAAATAAGCACATCTTAACTCAACTGCTATCCATTGTTCTAAACAGAGTTCAAAAGCACGTAGGTCCAGTGAAGAAACCCCTCTCTCTAAGAGTTAAGCCATCCATCATATTATTTATTATTTAGTTGATATAAATATTGATTAGTGTCCAAAACAGCTTCCAAATCTACTGATCTTATTATTTTGGCAAGGAGAGTCTGTTTATGATGTTTGTTTACCCCCCAACCCCCCTCCCCCCCTGATCTTCACATGTTCAGGTTTTTAGAAAAAGTCCTTGCACTCTCTGTGTGCGCCTTCTCCTGCTGGTAACGTCTTAAATAACAGATGGACTGATCCATTCCTCCTATGGGTAGTGGTGTCGGATGGAGCGTACCATGTCTTGCCCCCCCTCTCCTCACAGGTACACCTCCCGGCGGGCCAGCGTGAGACAGGAAGTGGTCTTGTACTCCCCTCCCGTCCGGGTCAGTGGTATGACCTCGGGCGTGGTCACCCCGCCCTCCCCCGCCTCCTCCCCCGGTCGACGCCTCCCTAGCCCGGCACTGCTGAAGGTGTCGTAGGAGGCCGAGGTCATCTTGCGGTTCAGGAGGTTCCTGTTGTGGTCGCCCACGTTCCTGTTGCGGTCGCCGGCGCTGCCCACCAGGGTGCCCAGGGAATCCCCGTTGGCCAGGGGTAACCTTTGACCCCCGGCACCCACCGCCGCCACCACGCCCGGCTCGGAACTCCCAGCGCTGCCGGCGCTCTCGCTGTCACTCTCGCGGTCGTCACGGTGGTTGTTGTTGTCGTCGCCCGGGGCGGCGAAGGTGGAGAGGCGCGGCGGGTCGCTGCCGTGGCGCTGCCGTTGCCGGGGCGACTGGTGAACGGGCATCCAGCAGGTGTCGGAGTGTCCAAACTCGTCACACTCCCTCGTGCACTTCCCTGTCAGGGCGACATCTGGCAGCTGTCTGGCATCTGGAGGGGGTAGGGGGAGAAAAGGGGGGAGGA
>JAPMUY010007758.1:17500-60104 GCA_026901105.3 Galaxias olidus | reverse complement strand
GTGTTAGTTATAAGTTACAGAAATGCAGCATAAAGTTTACGTTAGTTATAAGTTTTATTGTCCTCAGTATGGGTCACCAGGGTCTACGGCTCCATACAGCCAGACACTCCAGAGACAAACAGCTGTTTGGAAAGCAACACATACTCAGTAAAATCACAGAGCTCACTTGAAATACACAAAGTTCTATAATAGATATTAGAAAAGATAAATAACATATATCTTTAGCTTATATAATAAACATTATTTATTCAAGTAGAAGTTCTAATGATACGGTCGGTGCCTGTTTCTTAGTGAAACAATAACACAATCGTTAAAATGCAAATTACAAACTACAAACCCCGATAAAGAAATAAAAATATGATTATAAAAACAATAGATGCAAGTTAACTCTGTTCACAATTCATGTGAGTGTTAGTAAGTTTTTAGATTACAATGCTACCAAATGGACAAAAGGCGGAGACGGCTGCTAACATCATCTTTGGGCTCACTGCCGCAGGTTTCAGGCTGTGTGAAGCTTTGTTTACCTGAGAGCCAAGGTGACACCTGAAAACTGTGATCCAAGGATCACCACGGTCTCCACTGAGCTTGTCCTTTGAAGCCAGTGTGCACAGTGCTCATGTTGACTGTTGCTAGATTAAACCACTAGGGGCAGTGTAGAGGTGGAGTTTCTGAAGATCCAAGTTACGATGCATGATTTATTTTAAGATCATTTACAGAAATACAATACAGAGCATTTATTAAGATGGTTTCTCTAGAAAACACAAAATATATAAACCTTCACAACTATTTATTCACATCAATTATACAACAACAACGGTAATGCAACAAGATCATTTTCCGCCTGTTGAAAATAAAGGGCAGGTGAAATGTGATCCTATAGGTCCATAGGCTATCTCAGTCTCCACCTTGACTTTCCCAAATCTGTGATGAGTGAAGTGTTTCCAGAGGGAATAGTCAAGGACAAGCAGGGAGACATTCTCCAGAACGCCAAGCATGACACCAAGAGACAGCTGCTGCTTTGCAAAGCCACGCGGAGCAGACACACACACACACCAAGGTTTCAGGACACAAAAAGACTTAAGTAAGCTCAACAAACCTGTTTTGTTTTCTGCTGCAGCTGTGTGGACTTTTGTACATAAAACAAAGTAAAATTCAGTTGAAAATATATCTAATTTACTAAATCTTTCAATGTTCTAACTTAAACCATTTTATATTTTCAAAGCAGAGAAGATGTTTTTAAAACCATAAAAAAAAATTATCTGACGTTATCGTTCAATCAATCAATCAATCAATCAATCAATCAATCAATCAATTAATTAATTAATTAATTGTTTTAATTATTTATTTAAACAAACCGAGCAAAAAGTAGTCAAGAACTCATTCTATACTGGGTCAAACAGTAGTCATTACGCTGCACCATGAACACATTGTCTCAATAGACAAGCCTCTTCCATTCCAGTTCCTCTGTTTGTCGGTGACTCATCGAATGAGTGATAGTGTGTGTATAATCTGTGTTACACGCAGAGTGAATCATTAAACACGAGATGTGTAGCTGACACATATTAGATGAACCTGTAGACCTGAATCGGGACTTTGTTATTGGCGTGATACCTTCTTTCTATATACAAGAGTTTATCTTTCATTGTATCCCTCTGAGCTCTTTAAGCCATCACCACTGAAGCTACAAAGGCCTCCTCACCCTATCCTCACCATGTTACAGAGCCGTCAGGGGTCAGGGGTCAGGATCTACAGCCTGGTATGCACTGGAATCTCAGATACTTTCCTTTTTTTACCTGAGTGATATTCCGTCTATCAATGTGATGATGATTACGATGTACAGCTAATGTAGGCCTTGCTTTCTGTGACTGTACACGGCCTTCCTACTGACTGGATCCCAAGCAATACGTATTCAGGAGTAAAGTCCTCTGTCAATCAGAGGAGCAAGGGACGCTTTTCTCTTTGGATTTTCATAACATACAGTTAAGTTTATTTAGCTTTACATATTCCATTTGAAAGTTTATGCATTATCTCATAACAGGACATAAATATAGGCACATATAAAGCTTGGTCTATGTGATGATGGTTGATGTTAGTTCCATGGTTGCTATGGCGGCCTTGCAGGTAGACTAAACACGGTGAAGCTTTTTATTGTGTGTATATATATTATTGATACATGTAGCTAATTCTTCAAGTAATATCTTTTTTATAACTTGGATCTTTAATAAGCCAAATCGTTTTGAAACTGAATTAACGTTCGCTAGCTAAAACATTATTTCCCACTGGACTCCCCAGCGTAACTTTCAGAGTGCATCGTTTCAAAGCACTGGCTGTGGCACCTGCCAAACGTTTTGCCGCCAAGCATTCAACATAATCTCCACCTAAGCTATGATGCCCGATGTCTACCAAAACGTCCCTGGAGGCTCCTCCAACAACTAAGGAGACTCCTCCAACGACAATGTAGTTTGGCAGACAAGATGCGTGGTGGTGGTGTTGGCTAGGCCCTGCAGAGCCACTCTGACGTGTGTGTGTGTGGGGGGGGGGGGGTTGGTTGGCTTTAGGAATGGACCGTAAACGTGTGCTGAATATATGTATAACACATTTGTATTATTTATTTTTATTTTAAAAGGTTTCTTTTATTTTTTCTGTTAATTGTTTTGTAAAAATAATTAATTACTTGTACAAGTAGGTAATAATAAAAACTAGATTTGACTTATCAATGTCAACCAACTATTTAAAATGAATGCAGTTTTTCTACTTTTACTATATAAATTGTATCTATTCCATCCATCTGCCTGTTTACTGAGTTTTCAAAGTTATTAATCATTTCATAGTTTGGATAATATTCAAGGTTATTAAAGGCATATACGTATATTGCTATACATTGCATGGTAAAGGACACTATTTATAATCCATGCCCGCAGGGTCTGTCAGCCACAATTTAAACACTGGCTCCAGATTTGTTGTGCCTCTCTCAGCACCAGTTTGTGACCATATCAGTGGTAGAGGCCCCCCCCCCCCCCCACACACACACACACACACACACACTCACTCACATTTATATGGTAATACAGTCTGACAGTTGGACAGCTAGCAGATATGAATCAACAAATCTCTGCTCTGGAAAGATTAAGAAGGTCGTTGTTTTATGGTCACTACTGCCTTGGCATGTGACATTCCATGTCCAGAATTAGACATACATTTTATTGCTCAAATCAAGTTACGGTGGAACAAAACGTTGCTGACGAGGCTAAGTGTGGACGCTGACTTCCAAGCAGTACCATTCTAATCATCCCATGCAGTCATAACTAAAAGATCAGAGGTCACTACATCACTTTCCAAGGCAAGGTTTAGAACAACATCTCCTATGAATAAGGCAAAGCTGTAGTTAAGCATTAAAGCCATTTATAACTTTAACCATTGGAGTATTTCCATATGTTCTTTTCTCTATATGTATAATATAGTAAGTCATTCATGAGTGATACATCTCCAAGCAGATAAAGACAATGTAGTAAAAACCAGACTTTAGTAAAAGTTCCTCAAAGACTTCCTACTCTAGGTTTGCCATGCAACCACACTGTTGATTATTGAATCATCAACTAGCTTAGGTGTCTACATTAGTCTGAGGTGATGAAATAAGATAGTTGAATCAAAGAGCCCGTTTTCCTGACCAAAACTATTTTACAAAGTAGTAAGTTCCAAAGTGTTTAAAGGAGGACAATTAAATCCCTTTGTTGTTAATTCAAAACTTTAATACCATCTTCACCATTTTAATTACATCGTGCTATTAATACTTTACAAAGCCAGTTAGTTAGCCTCGGACTTTTAGCAATGATAACTACTTATTCCATGAGAACAATATTTTTAAGAGTGTCAGCTCAGCTACATATGTGACCTTTAGGGCAGAGCATCCTAAAGCTTCAGAGGGAATATCGTTAGTCAGCAACATGAGAAGAAAAGCCTTTTGGAATCCTTTTAGGGGGGCTGAATCCTTTTAGGGGGGCTGTTCTCTGCCGGCCAGCTGAGTCTTATTTAGGGGAGATGATGGTTGCCAACAATACCCTGTTAGGATGATGGTTGCCAGCCATTTTGCTGCATCAGACTTATTTCCACCCACTTCGGATGTGTTTGTGAATTGTGATACATGTAGGATGGCCCCCAACTGAAGGTTTGGCTAACAGGCTTAAGGCATGGCTTTCAACCACAATGTTGACATATTTGACTGAATTAGGGCTGCCCTTATTTACGCACAGCCAAAGAAAACGTAACCAATCTTTCTTTCTTTTCTTTTCTTTGCTGATAAAGATATTTCTGACCTTCTGGTCACGGAATAGTGAGCATACTGTAACGTAACGGGAAACAGCCTGAACTAAAAAATATATATCACACATCCTGTAATAATGAAAACGTTGGAGGTCCTCTTTACCCATCTCAGATGGAATCAACCTGTGGCCTTCTGTTGTGTCAAGAATTCAACTAAAATGACTGAACAAAATGATTACAATCTTCACGTAAATTAGCTTTTACTCGCCAGGCACTCCTTACTCCATATAAGAGCACCTCCACAGCCCAGCATCCATGCTCCAACAACCTTTAAACTCTACAGGAACTGTAGTCACCCACTTTTGTTCAAAAACGATATTTGATGAAAACTGCAGGCTAACAATGCACAGAGTGTGTGAATATGTTTTGAAAAGAACAAAAAGAAAGATTCCCCTTTCTTATAAAAGCTTATTTATAACAATTGAACTGTTTTTCAAGCACAGTTCACACAGTTCACCCTTTTCATTTGGTAGTGCCAGAGAGAGTGAGACTTGGTTTGACACTTGAATCCAGTCCTTAAGCGGAATGAATGGACTTCATCACTGTCGACACAGCGCATCCTCCAGTACTCTGGCTGTCATTGCTGTTTGTGTCGGTGAGAAGAGTCAGGAGACAAATGGAGTCCTGTTGAAGATGTGAAGTTTTCTGTTTAACTGCAAATGGTACGCTGCTGACGTAAGCCGCTGCACACACACTAATCACTAACTTGTTCTGTTTAACAGCAAATGGAGCGTCAGCTAAAGTTCAGGCAGATATCTGTACGCTGCTGTTGTAAGCCGTTAAATAGCGCGTTGCACACACACTAATTAGTAACACACCTGCACACAATCAAATATCAGCTCATGAGGGGGGGTATTTATATGACCTGTTGTCAAAGCTAGTTTCTGTGCTGTTGGATGAGGTGACAGGAAATGCTCCCACCTCCACCCCAACTGCCACCTGGGGTCTCCTAATGTGTTCAGGCTAATGTGTCCAAGGGAGGGGTCGATGTATATACGCTCCCTGCCTCAGGATGTTGTCCTGGATATGTACAGCAGGGAGCTTTAATATATAGCAGACCCAACCATGCCAAAACTGATGCATATTCATACTTAATGCCCAAGGACAAAGAGTTTGTCTGACTGAACTGTTACTAATACAGATCTGTCTTTGGTCTTTTGACTTGAATCAGGTCTCTCTTTGGGCTTGTCTTCCCCAGAGAATATAGTAGGAGTGACACATCTTATGACCTGAAGTCTTTTGTAATTATCTCAAATTTAGACTATCTTGATTAACTCTTTACAGTAAATCCATGATAATTTACTACCAAAAGTGAGTAGTGTGTATATTGGGAATTAAACATTTCCCCTTAGAACACATTATTATTTATTCTATCAATACATGAACATGGAATTAGGAAGTGATGGTATAGAGAAAATATATATTGTGTAAAATTCACTGTTCATGTTTTCTATATCTTTCCCTCTTGAATCTGCCTGAGACGCCCAATGAGAGAGACTCATACCACCATCTACCATCTTCACCAACCACCTGCCAGAGGGGATTTCAAAGCCACTGCAAGGGTATTTGTAATATAACTCATCATCTAGACCCACTCCATCCCCTGAATCTTTAGCTTGGTCGTTCTCACGCTGTTGCCAGAGGGCCCAGTTTGAAGTGACTCTTTGGTCTTTGTTTAAAGTTGTAATGTTTACTGATGACAAGAATGTGATTCAAGGATGTCACTTGGTGTGTATCGTGCATTACTGATATCTAACTTGATGATTTCTAGCACATATTAAAGCTAACTCTATGAAGAGTATCCCTAAGGAAGACACTGAACACTGCTCCAGGAGTTTTTAAAGTGATAATACAAAAAATGCATATGCTTTAACCACACTTACACAGTGGAGTTTGAAGAAGACGATGACTGGGGGGTTTAAGATTTAGATCCAAATGGAGGCCAAGCTCAAAGACGATGACTGGGGGGTTAGATTAAGATTCAGATCCAGATGGAGGCCAAGCTCAAAGACGATGACTGGGGGGTTAGATTAAGATTCAGATCCAGATGGAGGCCAAGCTCAAAGACGATGACTAAGGGGTTAGATTAAGACTCAGATCCAGATGGAGGCCAAGCTCAAAGACGATGACTAAGGGGTTTGATTAAGATTCAGATCCAGATGGAGGCCAAGCTCAAAGACGATGACTGGGGGGTTAGATTAAGATTCAGATCCAGATGGAGGCCAAGCTCAAAAACGATGACTAAGGGGTTAGATTAAGATTCAGATCCAGATGGAGGCCAAGCTCAAAAAAACAACCCAGATAGCCTGAAAGATTAACTGTCATCATCAGGACAGTATATTTGTCAGTTGTTAACATATTCGGACACATGCTACATGTTTATAGTTGCCGTGTTCTCTGGAGCTAGACAAACCTGAACAGAGTCTGTGGTAGAACACCTGACACAAGCCCATGTGTTTTCCACGTAAACATTCTGATGTGTGTTTTTAACTCTTTAACGAGTGTTTAGCCGTAGTGATTGGAGTTTCATCATGGTCCCCCTCCTCTCCCCTCCGTCTTACACAAAGGACCTCTGAATGCAGTGGTGCTAACAGACGAGGAGCAGCCTATTCCTGCTCCGGCAGTATTATTAGATTTGCCCTTGTATGGGACCCTTAACAGCATTTTTTATGGAGCATCGCTGTACATGTGGCATTCTCAGATCCAGAATTAGATCTTCAGAAGTCAGACATATCAATGGCTCAAAAGAAAGTAACGAAAAAATCAAGAGCTGCCGACGCAAACCAGGGCGTGCCGAAGGCACAAAGCCAGGAGATCTTAGTGTCAAGTCACATTGTCATTCGAGGCATCTTAAGCATTATGTTTCATGTGAGGCATGAAACCTGAATACTTAAGAGCGTAAGGTGGAAAATAACGGGAGGGCCGGGGTCAGGTGGAATACTTCTGAGTGAAAGATGATTTTAGCATGCCCCTGATATGAAGGAGCACTTTAGGACCGAGTGTACTAGCCTGGGGCTTCTGGTAGCAGCATAGTAGAATGAGCTTTCAAATCAGTTCACAGAGAAAGACAACTGAATAAATGCAGTCTAAAGCCTGAAAAATAACCTTTTTTTGAATTATTTCATTCACTTAAAAATGATTATATATGGAGTATATATCTCACTTCATATGTGGCCATGAGAATTCGGTACGGTTATCATTAGTTTTTTTCCAGGTCACTCAACTTTGAGTATATTAATATATTTGATTCTGTGACCAAAAGAACTAAGAGTACAGATTTTTTAAAACTGTATTCTGACCTAATGTCATAGCCTATTGTTTTTAAAGCAATCCATATCCATATTTTACACAAAACCTTGTCTTGGTCTGTTTTGAAGTCCAGTGCTGTAATCCGGCTCTCCCCTTGAATTGCTGTTGCTTTATGTTTGTTGAGAAGCATCACCGTAATACAAATACAGTATTAAATAGAAGGACGAAGAGAGGGAATCTCAACACGCACGCACTCACTCACTCACTCACACACACACACACACACACACACACACACACACACACACACACTTTTGCTCCTCTTCAACTCCTTCCTTGAGAGGAGAGTGGTTCATAATTAGCTTCTGCTGGCTATGCACTCTCCAGCAGATATAAAGGAGACCCTCACAGCCAAGCATCATGGACAGACAGCTTCATCCTCTCTGGTAGGACACAACATACTTCTCACACACTAAATAGTTAACAAACTAGGCTCATGGTTAGTCATGTCTCACCCTAATGCTTTATCACTGGCTTATGATGAGTGGTTTACGATAATGTACAACTTTGTGTAATGTTCTTCTTGTTCTCTTTAACCAGAGTCCACATTCAGCCATTTAATCTGGGAGTTGAGGACAAGGTGAGATGTTCTAAGCTTCATAACGTTCTTTATTTATTCCCAACATACATACATGACATAAAAGGCAGTCGTTTAAAAAGTTCTGTTAACTGCAATCTGCTATTTTGCTGGTGGCAATGTAAGTAATGACCATAAAACTGTAATATGTGGATGTGTTGCTGTCTTGTAAGAGGATTTGCTCTGTTTCTTCTAAGGCTGGTTAGATCCTGTCTAATTGATCTGAAATTGCTTCACTTTAAATTTTACGGTTGTTAAAGTCAAATTGAGTACAAATCGGTAAGTCTAATGTATTTTTCTAAACTGCGTCTAGCATCTTTGCGGAAATATTGGAAAGTTCATGTACTGTTTGGCCTAACTTGAGACTCCTTTGAACCTTCTGGTTAGCATTTTGCTTCCATTTAGCATCATAAGCAATCCTAAAGGAAATCAATGGTTCAGACTTTGCCATACATTTCAAGTGGCATCCTTATGCCATGTTATATGTTGAACTACACTTTAACATGAAGCTCCCAGCCAGTGACCTGTTATCAGTCTTAGCTTTAAGTTGCAAAGAGTATAAAAATGGTGTAATACCAAACATTTTCTCTCAATTCTCAATCTCCCTCAGTAAGCCGCCACCATGAGTACCGATGCAGAGATGGCCGCTTATGGCAAGGCCGCCATCTACCTCCGTAAGCCAGAGAAGGAGAGGCTTGAGGCCCAGACAGCACCTTTTGATGCTAAGAACGCCTGCTATGTGGCCGATCCTAAAGAGCTGTACCTCAAAGGTCTTATCATTAAAAGGGAAGAGGGAAAGTGTGAAGTGAAAGTCACAGACACTCAGGAGGTGTGCGTTTTTGCTGTTAGAACCAAATACAACTGTATTTAAGGATTGGCTAAAATAACATCTGAGGACTAAAATAATGCCACTGAACCAATGTTCTGTTAGTGTAACTCACTGGGAAAAAGAGGCATCAAGAAAGTTATCCTTTTGTTAATTTTTAAAACATATTTCCAGACAAAAACCTTCAAAGACGATCAAGTCTTCCAAATGAACCCCCCCAAGTTTGACAAGATTGAGGACATGGCCATGATGACCTACCTGAGTGAAGCCACTGTCCTGTATAACCTCAAAGAGCGTTATGCAGCATGGATGATCTACGTAAGAATATAAACAAACTTGTATAGTACTGTCATCCACATGAGTAAAGATGATTATTATAAATGGGTGATACATTAACTTTGGTCTATTGATTTAAGACATTAGATACAGATATTAAAACTGGACACACTTTATGAAACAAGATATGGATAGATTTGCAGTTATGCCATTGTTTAAAACAATCTTTTCTGACTACCTTGTTGTGTCAATCCCTTCTCCTCCAGACCTACTCCGGGCTGTTCTGTGCCACGGTGAACCCCTACAAGTGGCTCCCTGTGTACGACCAGGAGGTTGTGAATGCCTACAGAGGGAAGAAGCGTATGGAGGCTCCACCCCACATCTTCTCCGTCTCTGACAACGCCTTTCAGTTCATGATGACTGGTAAGAACACTGACTGACTGGTTGGAAAAATGCTCAGACACCTGTAAGCATAACGAATGCATGGTTGATGACTAATGATAATTACATCAATGTAAGGAATAAAAATTTGAAGTATGGTGTAGAAAACCACTAAGCAACAAAGTAGTGGTTTCAGTCGGGAATTTTCTTGCTTTACAGATAAGGAGAACCAGTCTGTCCTAATCACGTGAGTAAAATATCAGACCACAATTGTTGGATGATTTAGTTTCATATACTTTAAACATGCAGAAGAGCTCTCAGGGCCTCAGTTATTCCCATGGCACGTTGCATAGATTATAATATATCTACAATATCAGTATTATCTGAGTTTCACTGTCTATGATTTCTGCTGATCTATGCTTCTTTTATTGTACGGTAACCAGTGGAGAATCCGGTGCTGGAAAGACTGTCAACACCAAGCGTGTCATCCAGTACTTTGCTACCATTGCTGTGTCTGGTGTCAAAAAGGAACCCGTCCCTGGCAAAATGCAGGTAGGTCCTGTCTAAATTGTTGCTTATCAACCTTAACCATGCCTTATAATAAAGCTGAACAGTCCCTATTATTCTACTATTCGTTATAGTATATTTAAAGTGCATAAAAAAATCAAGTAAATCTAATCTACCACTATTTCATAGCTGATAAAAACAGCTCATGTGCACAAGGAAGCTGTTTCTATGGCACCAGTAGAGCTGGAAACTGATACCCTTTTCTGACCAACTTGTGTGTGTTTACCCCCAGGGTTCTCTTGAGGATCAGATCATTGCTGCTAACCCTCTGCTGGAGGCTTACGGTAATGCCAAGACAGTGAGGAATGACAACTCATCCCGCTTTGTGAGTATATATACCAAAAGATTGTATTTGAAAAGTGTTATTTTCAATTAGCTTCAACCTGTAGTAATCCTTGCTTACCCTTCAGGGTAAATTCATCAGGATCCACTTCAACACTCTGGGCAAGCTGGCTAGTGCTGACATTGAGACCTGTGAGTTAGTGTGTTGTTTTCCAATACGTCTACTACTACTGTTCAATATTTTACATTTCCTTGTATCTCAACACTAACCTACTCTCTCTCAGACCTGCTGGAGAAGTCTAGGGTTGCTTTCCAGCTGCCTGATGAGAGAGGCTACCACATCTTCTACCAGATGATGACCAACCACAAGCCAGAGATTGTTGGTGAGACACTGGAGGATGTGTGAACTCTTTACAAACTTCCTGGTTCATGACTAATCTGAGAGCACTTTAGAGTTACAGTTTTATAACGTTATCCCTTTGCTCTGGGTTCTGTGCAGAAATGACCCTCATCACCACCAACCCTTACGACTTCCCCATGATCAGCCAGGGTCAGATCACTGTGGCCAGTATTGATGACAAGGAGGAGCTGGTCGCCACTGATGTGAGTCATTTTGTTTGCCTTTCGATAGTAAAATTGGTGCCATTTCTCCTTCACTAACTGTACTCAAAGCTGTTTCTTGTTATACAGTATGGTGCCTTTAAGCCAATGGCATTTTCTGAAAGATCAGAATGGATCACTTCCTACACTGGATATTTTTCTATTTATAATAAAGCAAAATGGTTAAACATGGAGGCCATGTTTTCTGGTAGTATACATCATGACTATTCCCCATATGTGGAGATACCCACATGTTTCAATATGTGATCATTTAAAATAAGTAGTATTACTTCATCTTTATTTATATGACTTGCCCAATGAAAATGAATGAAAATAAAAAATCTATGGCGCTGTACTCATTCACGTTAATGGCCTAATGTTGGCCTCACGTAAAGTTGCAAAATGTTTACAGTGTTTGTACAAAGAACAGAAATTATTTAATGTGAGTTGAATTGCCATTTCATGACCAATGCATAATACGATTTGAATTTCATGATTCTGCCAATAGGAAGCCATCGACATCCTGGGCTTTACAGCTGAGGAGAAGGTTTACATCTGGAAGCTGACAGGTGCTGTCATGCAACATGGCAACATGCACTTCAAACAGAAGCAGCGTGAGGAGCAGGCTGAGCCAGACGGCACAGAGGGTGAGTCTTGCTGCCAGAAGGAAGCAACATTAATGGATATGTAAAACAAAATTTACAATAAATATAAGTACTGATTTTATATCAACTTTATGATCAAATTTATCTGGTAACCTTCCAGTGGCTGATAAAATATCCTACCTCCTGGGTCTGAACTCTGCTGACCTCCTGAAAGCCCTCTGCTACCCCAAGGTCAAGGTCGGAAACGAGTATGTGACCAAGGGTCAAACAGTGGCCCAGGTAAGAATTTTCTTTTCAATCTGCAAGTTTAGTAAGATTATATAAATGTTTCATTATTATATTGTATTATATATAATATATACAGATGATAAATATATCATTAGTATATTGTAATATATATTTTATATAATATATACCAATGATCAATGTGAATTCCGTTGTGTTTTACAATCAATATAATTGATAATGTTCTTCCACAGGTGAACAATTCAGTCATGGCTCTGGCTAAGTCCATCTATGAGAGGATGTTCTTGTGGATGGTCATCCGTATCAACCAGATGCTGGACACAAAACAGCCCAGAAACTTCTACATCGGTGTGCTTGATATTGCTGGGTTTGAGATCTTTGACGTAAGTTTGGGATTTTGTTTGGTTCATCAATATACTCAACCTCACAAACAGTACACACAAACCAGCAACATCCTTTGCGCACCACACAATAAACAAATAGTTTCAAAAACATTCTTGGATTCTATTTCTGCCGAAATGCGCTAAGAAGCTATGCTGTTTCTTCCATTTAAATCTTTATGGCGTGTTCAGTAGAGCGGTGGTGTGTTTTGGCTCATTTCCCCGAGAGACGCACCTACAATCTGTTATGAAACTGACACTCTGGGCTATCAAAAGCGGCACTGGCGCACAGCACAGTACATGCTGCGGCACACATTTCCAATGTCAAAGCAGCACATTTGTGATGCTGATTATAATTACCAGTGGAGGACAGTTCATAACTTAGATTATTTGGCTTAATGTAGTAAGCAACGTTTTAGCTTTATTGTTTGATCTTGGTAACACCTGGAGGACACTCGTAAACGTTAAATCTATTTTGAATGCTGTTTGTTTCCACGCTCCTAATGTACAGCCTCCAGTGAGCCCCACCCCCTACCCACACCACCACACCAAGAGTTTAATTCCAAGAGTTTACATACACAGACTGCATTCATGGTGTTAGACATGCATATCTTTAAGTTTTTCTAGTGTATATTTGCACAACATGAAACTATGACCAATGGTGCAAACTAAAATTATTTTCGCCCACAGTACAACAGCATGGAACAGCTGTGCATCAACTTCACCAATGAGAAACTGCAACAGTTCTTCAACCACCACATGTTTGTGCTGGAGCAAGAGGAGTACAAGAAGGAGGGCATCATCTGGGCGTTCATCGACTTCGGCATGGATTTGGCTGCCTGCATTGAGCTTATTGAGAAGGTCAGTTATCGCTTATAGTAGCTATCATTATTAGTTATTAATAATAATAATAATAATAATAATAAATTGTATAATTTTTTTGCGCTTTTTTCTCAAAAGGCAACAGTGCTAACCACTGCCCAGTTATTATTATTATTATAGCCTAATAAAGATTACTTTACTAAACGCAATCCCATCCTTGAAATGCTTTTGTCTCTTTCAGCCACTGGGCATCTTCTCCATCCTTGAAGAGGAGTGCATGTTCCCCAAGGCCTCAGACACTACCTTCAAGAACAAGCTGTATGACCAGCATCTGGGCAAGACCAAGGCCTTTGAGAAGCCTAAGCCTGCAAAGGGAAAGGCTGAGGCCCACTTCTCCCTGGTCCACTATGCTGGTGTTGTGGACTACAACATCAGTGGATGGCTGGACAAGAACAAGGATCCCCTGAATGACTCAGTGGTCCAGCTTTACGGAAAGTCCTCTGTCAAACTTCTGCCTGTTCTCTACCCACCTCCCCCACCTGAAGGTTTGTCTGTTAATTTCTCAACAACAACAAGTTTAAGGTGCTTTGGGAGCATCAGAAGAAAATATAATCTGTCATCTACTGTGACCAGCTGAAGTACACTTTTCTTTAGTGTGTTATTCAATTGACAGAGTAGATCTAAAATGTTATTTTGTTTATTTATTCTCTAACAGACAGTACCAAGAAAGGAGGCAAGAAGAAGGGTGGTTCTATGCAGACTGTGTCCTCTCAGTTCAGAGTGAGTGAGCTCTTAAAACTCTTACAGTGGTTTAATATAAATGTATATTATAAAAAGGACAGCAGTGGTAATATACCATTCTATTACAGTCCAGTATCAATCAATGGAATAAGGACCTCTGGTGCTGTATGGTTTATAAGAAAATACATTTTAACTTTACAGGAGAACTTGGGCAAACTGATGACCAACTTGAGGAGCACCCACCCTCACTTTGTGCGCTGCCTGATCCCCAACGAGTCCAAGACTCCAGGTACAAGAAAAAGAGGGAGATCTGTGATTTAATTTCTGATTTCACTTTCAATTTAAATTTTTGCTTTGCTGTAACATTTCTCCTGACTTAAATGCGCTATTTTTCACCATATTTGATGTGCTTGCCAATTGTTCTAAATATTTCTGTTAATTACAATCTCTTTCCAGGATTGATGGAGAACTTCCTGGTTATTCACCAGCTGAGGTGTAACGGTGTGCTGGAGGGCATCAGGATCTGCAGAAAGGGATTCCCCAGCAGAATCCTCTATGCTGACTTCAAGCAGAGGTACACACAATAAAACACATGAATGTAAATAGAAACTTGATTCATTAATCCCTTTCAAGAGAAAATTACAGTACCCTTTAGGATTAAACATGTTGGTTTCCACCCTATACAGATACAAGGTACTGAATGCCAGCGTCATCCCTGAGGGTCAGTTCATCGACAACAAGAAAGCCTGTGAGAAGCTGCTTGGGTCAATTGATGTCAATCCTGAGGAGTACAAGTTTGGACACACCAAGGTTAGTAGCCAGATGCTTAAGAATCTTCTATTGCTAGAGATTGCCTTCTAGTCATTCAACTGTCCCTGTTCACATTAAAAAGTATCTCACTCGTTCCGATTATCACGCTGTAATTAAAGGTGTTCTTCAAAGCTGGAACCATGGGTGTTCTGGAGGAGATGAGAGATGAGAAACTTGCCTCTCTGGTAACCATGACGCAGGCTCTTTGCCGCGGATACCTCATGAGAAGGGAGTTTGTCAAGATGATGGAGAGGAGGTAAGACAGGACTGACAAACATACAAGCTAAAAGCATTGAGGCTTAAGATGTTGAGCTGTCAAAATAATAATAATAATACTAATACATTTTATTTATATAGGGCTTTTTTGACACCCAAAGATGCTTCACAACATCTACATAGAGAACATGGCAAAAATAAACATTTAAACCGACACAGGAAGAACAAACAGAGAGCAACAACAGTTTGTTCTAACTATAAGTGTAACAAAAGGACAGCATAGCGGGATAGGACCAGATTCTAAACAGAGTTAATAAGGGTAGGCTAGGGTGAAAAGGTTTAAAGGTGGTTTTGAAAGATCGATATAGAGTTGGAATTGCGATAGGATAGAGTTCTACAGTTTAGGTGCTACCCTAGAAAATGCTCGCTCTTGAAAATGCTTTAGTTTTGCTGTGGGAATGGCCAGTTGCCCATCTGAAGAGGAATGTAATGTCTGGGTAAAATGGAAAAGTTGGAGGAGTTCAGTGAGGTAGGGAGGGGTCATGTTATGTACAGCTTTGTAGGAGAGGAGAAGGAACTTGTAGGTGATGTGCTGCCTGACAGGGAGCCAGTGAAGGTTAAAGAGTACTGTGATCAGAAGATTTGGTTGAGGTGAGGAGATGAGGAGCAGAGTTTCTAACCATTTGGAGTTTCTGGAGGGAGGTTGTGCTAATGCCGAAAATAAGTAAATTGCAGTTATCAAGATGGGAAAAAATTAATGAGTTTGGCACTATAGGAGAGGGATGGTCAGTTATTATCCATGTTTCTAAGATGAAAGAAGGATATTTTGACCATGTTATTGATATGAGAATTAAACTGTGAGAGTTCAAATGAAACTATTTCCATGACTATCTCTCTTTTGTGGATCAGAGAGTCCGTATTCACCATCCAGTACAACATCCGCTCCTTCATGAATGTGAAGCACTGGCCCTGGATGAAGGTCTATTACAAGATCAAGCCTCTGCTGCAGAGTGCTGAGACTGAGAAGGAGCTGGCCAACATGAAGGAGGACTTTGAGAAGTGCAAAGTTAACCTGGCCAAAGCTGAAGCTCGCAAGAAGGAGCTGGAGGAGAAGATGGTCTCTCTGCTCCAAGAGAAGAATGATCTGAGCCTTGCTGTTGCATCCGTAAGTGTATCATAGGCTTCCTGCTAAAAACGATTTAGCTGTAGCTGTATGTCAATAACATGTACACAATAATATATTCATTAGCATTAAACAAGTAAACTTTAATTGAGTTCAATGTTCCTTTTCCAATATGTTCCTCCAAGGAATCAGAAAGTCTGAATGATGCTGAGGAGAGGTGTGAGGGTTTGATCAAGAGCAAGATCCAGCTGGAGGCCAAGCTCAAAGAGACAACCGAGAGACTGGAAGATGAGGAGGAGATGAACGCTGAGCTGACAGCAAAGAAGAGGAAGCTGGAGGATGAATGCTCTGAGCTGAAGAAGGACATTGATGACCTGGAGCTCACCCTGGCCAAAGTGGAGAAGGAGAAACATGCTACAGAGAATAAGGTCTGTTGACACCTTATTAATAATGTCTTTGTGCATGAATGAAATACATCTTACATTTTTGTGGCTATCAGCTAATTTTTATGTTATTTAGCCCCAATTTTTTTTTTATTATTATTAAAGTATCAAAACCTGAAATTAGATATACATGGAATTGAAACTATCAACTACAGTATGTGTGTTGACATGCTGTTAAAAAGGTAAATTATTTTTCAAATAAATGTGTTTCTTGTTATATTGACTAATACAATATTTTGTTCAGGTTAAAAACCTGACAGAGGAGATGGCATCTCAGGATGAAAGTGTTGCCAAGCTGACAAAGGAGAAGAAAGCCCTGCAAGAGGCCCACCAGCAGACACTGGATGACCTGCAGGCAGAGGAGGACAAAGTCAACACTTTGACCAAGGCCAAGACTAAGCTGGAACAGCAAGTTGATGACGTGAGTCAAGTTATACTACATGAGATTAGTGAAAATAACTAAAAGTTTCAATTTGAAATTTGGTTTATAAATGTTACCCTATGCTGTAGCTGGAGGGTTCTCTGGAGCAAGAGAAGAAGCTCCGTATGGACCTGGAGAGAGCCAAGAGAAAGTTGGAGGGAGACTTGAAACTGGCCCAGGAGTCCATAATGGACCTGGAGAACGACAAGCAGCAGTCTGACGAGAAGATCAAGAAGTGGGTTCTTTGTAGATAGCCTTTATAATCATTAGTTAAGCTAATATGTTTCTGAAAGCTACATAAACATATGTATTGGGGACCATGGAGATAAAACTTTCTGACATGAATGTGTTTCTGCTCCATAGGAAGGACTTTGAGACCAGCCAGCTCCTCAGCAAGATTGAGGATGAGCAGTCTCTGGGAGCCCAGCTGCAGAAAAAGATCAAAGAGCTCCAGGTACAGTGCATTTCCCAGAGAGAAATTCTATATTTATCAAGGAATAATGCAGTTTAAAAGTTTTTTTCCTTAACTTTAAAAATCGTAATTTGAAAAACTCATATCCAGCAATAGATAAGAATTTACCTGCTAATAAGTGCTAGCATGTGTCCCCCATCTCTCTTAAAGGCTCGTATTGAGGAGCTGGAGGAAGAGATTGAGGCTGAGCGTGCTGCCAGGGCTAAGGTAGAGAAGCAGAGGGCCGACCTCTCCAGGGAACTTGAGGAGATCAGTGAGAGGCTGGAGGAGGCTGGAGGTGCCACTGCTGCTCAGATTGAGATGAACAAGAAGCGCGAGGCTGAGTTCCAGAAGCTGAGACGTGACCTGGAGGAGTCAACCCTGCAGCACGAGGCCACAGCTTCAGCCCTGAGGAAGAAGCAGGCTGACAGTGTGGCAGAGCTCGGAGAGCAGATCGACAACCTGCAGCGTGTCAAGCAGAAGCTGGAGAAGGAGAAGAGCGAGTTCAAGATGGAGATTGATGACCTCTCCTCCAACATGGAGGCTGTGGCCAAGGCTAAGGTCAGTTATTACAACAAATACATTATGTTGTATCTTATTACGTTATGTTGTCACAGTAACTGTTTTCTTCATCGGGTAGATAGTAAACGTTTCCTCAACTCAATATAGCATTATCTGAAACAGGACAGTATTAGACTATTTTAGTTTGGAGAGATTGCATATAGTATGTTTATCTTTTTTATACAGGGTAACCTGGAGAAGTTGTGCCGCACTCTGGAGGATCAGCTGAGTGAGATCAAGACCAAGAGTGATGAGAATGTTCGCCAGATCAACGACATCAGCGGACAGAGAGCCAGACTCTTGACTGAGAATGGTAATGTAGATTTTTAAATAGCAACCTATCCCAAAGCAATACGCCAGTCAAAAGTATAAAAATTTGGTTGGTATAAATTGAGAGTCTGCTATCTAGTCATATTCAGTGAATATCCGGCACAAAATTCACGATGACGTCTAAAATATCTTGTTTACTTCTCTACAGGTGAGTTTGGTCGCCAGCTGGAGGAGAAGGAGGCCCTGGTGTCCCAGCTGACCAGAGGCAAGCAGGCCTTCGTCCAGCAGACTGAGGAGCTCAAGAGACAGATTGAAGAGGAGGTCAAGGTAAGGTTCTAGATTAGGTAGCTAGAAGCAAGAATGTACTTGTACATCACCTGCTGTTTCTTTCACCACGTAACAACTTTTTATTATAAGTTATATTTTCTCTTCTTCTATACTCTGCTGATGTCATTTACTAGAATATACCAATGCATCTAAGCAGAAGAATTGTATAAAAAGTATGAAATGTATTAAAACGTAATGCAAAAAAAAGCATTGACCAACACAAATGTAATTTGTAGGCTAAGAATGCACTGGCCCACGGTGTCCAGTCTGCCCGCCATGACTGTGACCTGCTGAGGGAGCAGTTTGAGGAGGAGCAGGAGGCCAAGGCTGAGCTGCAGCGCGGCATGTCCAAGGCTAACGGTGAGGTGGCTCAGTGGAGAGCTAAGTACGAGACTGATGCCATCCAGAGAACCGAGGAGCTGGAGGAGGCCAAGTAAGTATAAACTAGTATACTGCTATAGTTTAAATCAAGATTAAATATGCAAGCATAATCAGTGTTTTGCCCAGTGGGGTAAAAACATAAAAATTTGAATTTTTTAAAGGGAACATACCATCGAGGTAAAAACTATTCAATATTGGTCCTTTAGAGTTCATGTTCTTAACCCTGCTTATTAACAGGAAGAAGCTGGCTCAGCGTCTGCAGGAGGCTGAGGAGACCATTGAGGCTACCAACTCAAAGTGTGCCTCTCTGGAGAAGACCAAGCAGAGACTGCAGGGAGAGGTGGAGGACCTCATGATTGATGTGGAGAGGGCCAACGCCATGGCTGCCAACCTTGACAAGAAGCAGAGGAACTTTGACAAGGTGAAAATACACCACAAATGTTAAAATGAGCGGTGTACAATATTCACAATAGTATCAAATATATAAATATCATAGCTAAAAATGTAATAAATAAATGAATGCATGAAAACGTAAAACGTGATATTCTGGCACTAACGAACCTGCTGCTACAAATTGTCCTACTACTGCTATAACTGCTGCTAGTCTGTTAAAGCTATGTGGGTCGCAGGAATTGAATTTGTTTGAAACACTAACAGACTAATAAAACTACTGTTATAACTAGGTTCTGGCTGAGTGGAAGCAGAAGTTTGAGGAGGGCCAGGCTGAGCTGGAGGGAGCCCAGAAGGAGGCTCGTTCTATGGGCACTGAGCTCTTCAAGATGAAGAACTCGTATGAGGAGTCTCTGGACCACCTGGAGACCCTGAAGAGGGAGAACAAGAACCTCCAGCGTGAGTGTCATGTTGCAACAGACAAACTGTTTTTACAATATTTAGATGAAACAAATTGAACCCCAAAAAGATGATATTCCACTAAATGTGATCCCTTGATCAACAAATACATTTTTAACCGAAAACATATTTTTTACATCAATAGAGGAGATCTCTGACCTGACTGAGCAGATCGGAGAGACTGGCAAGAGCATCCATGAGTTGGAGAAGGCCAAGAAGACTGTGGAGACAGAGAAGTCTGAGATCCAGACCGCTCTGGAGGAGGCTGAGGTAGAGTTTATAAATATTTAATGAGATAAACAGCGGTGTATTACTTTTCTGCCTCAGTTTATAATGACATTAAGAATAAAATACCTAAATCTATCTTTTTTAGGGAACACTGGAGCACGAGGAGTCCAAGATTCTGCGTGTGCAGCTGGAGCTGAACCAGATCAAGGGTGAGGTGGACAGGAAGCTGGCTGAGAAGGATGAGGAGATGGAGCAGATCAAGAGGAACAGCCAGAGGGTGATTGACTCCATGCAGAGCACCCTGGACTCTGAAGTCCGCAGCAGGAATGATGCTCTCAGAGTGAAGAAGAAGATGGAGGGAGACCTGAACGAGATGGAGGTCCAACTGAGCCACTCCAACCGCCAAGCGGCTGAGGCCCAGAAACAGCTGAGGAACGTGCAGGGACAGCTCAAGGTAATTACAAAGATAATGTTATTTATCACAAAGTAATTACACAGACCTTTAAGGCAGACATTTTAACGCAACAAATACAGATTTTCTGTACTTTAACAAAGTAGAGACTGTTTCATGATTAAAAAACGCAAAAACATATTTCAAGTACATTTTCTTTGATAATGTTTATTTATTTTGCCTCATCTCCATTATTTTCAGGACGCCCAGTTGCACCTGGACGATGCTGTCCGTGCTGCAGATGACATGAAGGAGCAGGCAGCCATGGTGGAGCGCAGAAACGGTCTGATGGTGTCTGAGATTGAGGAGCTGAGAGTGGCTCTGGAGCAGACTGAGAGAGGCCGCAAAGTGGCTGAGCAGGAGCTGGTGGACGCTAGCGAGAGAGTGGGACTGCTGCACTCCCAGGTATAGCACCAGCACAGAGATACATCACTCAGAAGCACATGGAATTTGTAAACCAAATGCTGGGTTTATTGAGCTGTAAATTAATACTACGTTTTATTTTTGTTTCCTCCCTACAGAACACCAGTCTTCTGAACACCAAGAAGAAGCTGGAGACTGACCTGGTCCAGGTGCAGGGTGAGGTGGACGACACTGTCCAGGAGGCCAGGAACGCAGAGGAGAAGGCCAAGAAGGCCATCACTGATGTGAGTCAATCATATGGCTAATATGGCCAAGTTAAAAAGGCAATGAAACTTCCACCAACCACCTTTTACCATTCCTTGGCCTGCCTGCAAAATAACCTGTGTGATACTTTGTGAAAATGTATTTGACTATATCTCTTATGTTTATACAAAGAATCTGTGTGCTACATTATTCTAACTTTAAGTGTCACAAAACACAATCCACACTAGCCACTGTAGTCATGTGCAGGCTCCTACCACATCACGTACCACCATGCTTCTCTAATGCTGTGCCATCTGTTTGTAGGCAGCCATGATGGCAGAGGAGCTGAAGAAGGAGCAGGACACCAGCTCTCATCTGGAGAGGATGAAGAAGAACCTGGAGGTGACCGTCAAGGACCTGCAGCACCGTCTGGATGAGGCTGAGAATCTGGCCATGAAGGGAGGCAAGAAGCAGCTCCAGAAACTGGAGTCCAGGGTGAGTGATATTGATTGGATTTAAGTAGAATAGGTTAATTGTTCTATGGGTTTGGGATTGTTTAGAAACTAACTGCTGTGAAACTTTAATGATGAACCTTTTTACTAATACTTCTATGGTGATTTTATTAGTAATATCATCATTCTCATCAGGTGCGTGAGCTGGAATCTGAGGTGGAGGCTGAGCAGAGAAGGGGTGGAGATGCAGTGAAGGGAGTCCGCAAGTACGAGCGCAGAGTCAAGGAGCTCACCTACCAGGTAAGCATGTATGGTAAACACACCTTCCCCCCACTAAAACTACACACACACACACACACACGCACACACACACACACACAGGTATGAACAAAGAATTGCCGTCCTTCTGTAGACTGAGGAAGATAAGAAGAATACAGGGAGACTTCAGGATCTGGTGGATAAGCTGCAGCTCAAAGTGAAGGCTTACAAGAGACAGGCTGAGGAGGCGGTAAGATTCAGTTTCTTCTGAGCTATCATTTGTATTGCTGTTCCCTCACTGTCTGGGTTTGCAAACAAAAAAATTATTTATCTGCTTATTTTGACCTATTCGTGTTCACTTTCCATGTTTCTCAGGAGGAACAGGCCAACTCCCACATGTCAAAGTTCAGGAAGGTTCAGCATGAGCTGGAAGAGGCTGAGGAGCGTGCTGACATTGCTGAGTCACAGGTCAACAAGCTCAGAGCCAAGAGCCGCGACTCTGGAAAGGTAAAGATCTCATTATGGAGCCAAATGTAGTCATTATCAGTTTCTTTCTAAGATGTGCTCCACCTTGTTAGTCCAACATTAGTAATCTAATTCATGCATTTCTTTCATTTTTTTCAGGGGAAAGAAGCTGAATAGAAAGATGGGATATCTGCCAAAGCATTAAAAAAATTCATACAATATGATTTTATTGCTTAAAAAAAAAAAAAAAAAGATTTAAATAAATTATTTCAGAATCAAACCTTTGTGCATTTTTTCAATTATTGCCACAATATCTGCCACAATAAAATCATTCAAAGAAATAGGTAGAAAAGTACATTAGTGGTCAAAACTGTCGGTTTATTTGATATGTGCCACATGATCCTAAGGTTTCATCTCAGGACACACAATATCTAACTCCTGTGTTTCTACTGACTGACCTGATCCTCTCCTTGTAATAAAAAAAGGAGGCAAAGTCTTTTTCCATCAGCTCAGTACTTTGCCTTAGCTCTCACTAACCCTGATATGAAATAGTCTTAAGCTTGGACCAGCTGCTTGGAACACATCTAAAAATAAGATCTACTGGTATTGTTGAAGGCTTTGAGCTATGAATCACCCTCCTGTCTTAGTTCTGTCTTATGGAATCCAGCCATTGCATTTTACAGCCCAAATTAGACGTTCAGGGGGCAGACATGTTTCTGGGTCTAATCAGGTTTCATGGGGGGGGGGGGGGGGGGGGGGGGGGGGGGGACAACACATGGGGTGTTGACTGACAGCAGATGTTATTGTTAAACTGACAATGTCATTCCCAGCATTTCAAACAGTCTTCTCGATCCTCTTTTGTTAGTGCTTCCCTATACACCACAAAGTATTTCATTAACTGAAATATTCTCGGGCTACATGAATCGTTTTAATAAGTAGACGTTGACACTGACGACCCTATCATGTGGGACTGTCATCACTGTACCTGGCTGGTTTGACTAAGAGGGGATGTGCTTGTAGTTATGTCATTATGAATCAACACATAAAGTAGCTGTTAGTTATTAGTGACAGCTGTTTTGACATTGAAAAGAAAAAGATAAATGTGTTATTTCTTTTTGCAGCCTAAATTCTAATGTCTTATATATACTTTTGCATAGTTTAACTTGCAGTAGTATATGCAACAGTGCCAATTGTTTTTAAATTACATAAAAACTGTGTCGAAAAGTCTTTGATGGATTCTGCCCATCTATAAAAGCTGTGATAATGTGAAACTGGCAATCCTAATAAAAAACAAATATGGTTTTAAACTAGATAACTCTCCGCTCTCCGTTTTTTCATATAAATATATTTTTGTTCAACATTTGTTTCCCTATAATGTCAAGCATAAAGCAGGAGATTTTTTAAGCTTTATATGATAATATCAATAGTGCTATTTCGACCTGACAAACTTATCTCATGTTTGCTACTGTTGTGACAGGCTCGTTTGCAGAGGATTATAGGTAACACCCCAGAGGCTCAGGTCATTGTGTAGTGGACATAACATTAAAATATATTTTTACATTTTTCATATTGCAGCTTTTCATTTTGATACTTTTTATACTTTTTAATAACTTTCACTGTGTTACTCTGTTTTAACAATATATAGTGATCAGTATACTGTTCTGATATGTTAATGGACAAATGTGCCGTTCTGATCAAAACATTTTAAAAGCTGTAATGTGACAAATATATACTTGGGCTTTAGATATAGTGTGACATGTTTTTATTTGGGAGAAATATAATAATTTCAATACAAATGACACATCTTTCACATATCAATCACATAAAATAAATCCCATATGCTTCACCATATTGAGTTAGTTTAATTATATTTACTCAATGTTTCACCAAACTTGAAATTATTGTCAGTCATATTGTGTTGGTCGTTCACTAGCATTAGCAACTGGGAAACGCATGTGAGGTCATTTAGTTTGTCCAATTGAGAGTCAGTTAAATAGTTCAAATACATGGCAAGATGTCAACATTATGGTGGACATTGCAGAGCAAAAAGGATCAAAATCCGTTTTCATATTGAACTGACGCAGCATCCAGACCCTGTTGGTTTTATTATGGAAAGTGGGGGCATGATGATGAAGAAAAAGTACCACATAGATAACTGTACAAAAATAATCTGTTATAAATTGGACTACTTGGATGGTTACACTCAAAGACATTTATTAAATATCGAATTTTTTATTAAGCATGTTTGACTGCTGGAGAAACATCTAAATGGTGCCACGTGGAGTTATTAAAGTCATATTGGTGTTCTGTTTTGTTTTTCTTAAGTTTTTTTGTTGTCAGATCCAAATATCCGGATAAACCAGACCCATGGGAATAGTTTCACTCTAGAAATTGTATTAATTATTTATATTTCCCTTAGTTTGATCTTGTCAAATTCAAATATCGTCAGAAATTGGACCCAAGGAGGGAAGGAGGGTCCAAACCCTATCCACTACCTTGAGGGGAAAGTGGTCCATAATTAGCTTCTGCTTGCTTTACACTCTGCATCAGATATAAGGAGTCCATCACGGCACAGCATCCATGGACAGATAACAACTTCCAACCTTCCAACGTCTGTGGCAAGTAGCTCTACTCCCATTATACACTCTGGATAAAATAATTAAGCTTAAAATAGGTTTTAAACTGGTAACGTTTTAATATGTATACAAACATTATTAATATAACAGATTTCCAACCTTCCAACTTCTGCGGTAAGACAATATTCTCACTGTTTGAAGTGAATCTAAATAGATAATTAAGTGATATTGTTTTTGACCGTCCAGTTGTCTTTTTAATGATTTGAAAACACTACTGTTGGAAGTTAAGTTTGTTCTGAGCGAAGTCTTGTCTTCTTGAAACCAAATGATCATATTCATGTGTCCTCCTGTACTTTAGGTGTTAAATCTTTTGGTATTAAATAACAGTCATGTCTAATATCAAAACATTTTATGAATTCATGTCTTAGAGAGTCCAGAAAGGGTCAATTCATAAGGGAGCGGGGAAAAAAAGGTAAGACATGCTATCAACTTTCATATCTTTCATAGTGAATATTCTCAGAACAACTTTAAATACTGAATTAAGAGAAAAATACCAAAAAGCACAGCTTTCCGAGAACACTTAAAATTGTAAATACTGACTGCATAACTGAGAATGAGTACATAATGACAACATAATGAATTATAATTAATCAACTTTACTGGTGCAGTTACTATCATGTGTCACTGATATTGTGGAAGAGTTTTGACAACATGCTCAGGCACAATCAGTAACTAGCCCTGAGCTTTCGTTTTTTGTATTTTTGTTAGACCTACCTTCACAACTGATTCAAAATGTGATATTGTTTGCAATATTTTAAAGCATAATCTAGCAGCTTTATTCACGTTTATTATAGGAAGCAATATTTAATATAACATTTAACATATATTAAATCTTAAACACTGCAAAAATCTTTATAAAATGGCCAATTTAAATTAAAAGAAACAAGATCAAAGTACTCATAGTGCGGACTTAAAAGGGAGATGGTTTTATCAGCTTAGTCTCTTATTTTGAGTTACTAGCAATATTTAATTCACTGTAGTTGTTCACCATTGAATTCTCAAATGTCATATATATCTCTTCAAAGGTATGAATGGGCTTAGATCCTTAATGGTGGTATTTCAGGCACTACCTCGTGTAATGGTTGAATGAAATGCAGTCTACTGATGTTAAAGCAATTGCAGGCGGACAGCAGCCAGCCAGGAAGAGAGTTTAGGTCAGTGTATTTCATCTATGTTGCTATTTTCTCCACAGTGAGTCGTCACCATGAGTACCGACGCGGAGATGGCCGCTTACGGCAAGGCCGCCATCTACCTTCGTAAGCCAGAGAGGGAGAGGCTCGAGGCCCAAGCGGCACCGTTCGACGCTAAGAACGCCGTCTATGTGAGCGATGTGAAGGAGCTGTACCTTAAGGGTGCAGTGGTGAAGAGAGATGGGGCAAAGATTGACGTGAAAATCCAGGACACCCAGGAGGTATAACGCCATGAGCCAGGTTTAAAAATAAACCAAAACACATAGGATGATTGTTGCCCAAGGGACGCCTGATGATGCATAAAGGCATTTCGCATCTTTTAAGTCGCTAAATTACAGAAAATATTTGTAGTAGGATAACTTGTAGTCAAACATGGATTTTTTATGTTACAAAGTTACCAAGAATCGAGCTATGCCTCTCTCCTTTTCTCACTGCTTTAGACAAAAACATTCAAAGAAGATCAAGTCTTCCAAATGAACCCCCCCAAGTTTGACAAGATTGAGGACATGGCCATGATGACCTACCTGAGTGAAGCCACTGTCCTGTATAACCTCAAAGAGCGTTATGCAGCATGGATGATCTACGTAAGAATATAAACAAACTTGTATAGTACTGTATAGTCATCCACATGAGTAAAGATGATTATTATAAATGGGTGATACTTTAACTTTGGTCTTTTGATTTAAGACATTAGATACAGATATTAAAACTGGGCACACTTTATGAAACAAGATATGGATAGATTTGCAGTTATGCCATTGTTTAAAACAATCTTTTCTGACTACCTTGTTGTGTCAATCCCTTCTCCTCCAGACCTACTCCGGGCTGTTCTGTGCCACGGTGAACCCCTACAAGTGGCTCCCTGTGTACGACCAGGAGGTTGTGAATGCCTACAGAGGGAAGAAGCGTATGGAGGCTCCACCCCACATCTTCTCCGTCTCTGACAACGCCTTTCAGTTCATGATGACTGGTAAGAACACTGACTGACTGGTTGGAAAAATGCTCAGACACCTGTAAGCATAACGAATGCATGGTTGATGACTAATGATAATTACATCAATGTAAGGAATAAAAATTTGAAGTATGGTGTAGAAAACCACTAAGCAACAAAGTAGTGGTTTCAGTCGGGAATTTTCTTGCTTTACAGATAAGGAGAACCAGTCTGTCCTAATCACGTGAGTAAAATATCAGACCACAATTGTTGGATGATTTAGTTTCATATACTTTAAACATGCAGAAGAGCTCTCAGGGCCTCAGTTATTCCCATGGCACGTTGCATAGATTATAATATATCTACAATATCAGTATTATCTGAGTTTCACTGTCTATGATTTCTGCTGATCTATGCCTCTTTTATTGTACGGTAACCAGTGGAGAATCCGGTGCTGGAAAGACTGTCAACACCAAGCGTGTCATCCAGTACTTTGCTACCATTGCTGTGTCTGGTGTCAAAAAGGAACCCGTCCCTGGCAAAATGCAGGTAGGTCCTGTCTAAATTGTTGCTTATCAACCTTAACCATGCCTTATAATAAAGCTGAACAGTCCCTATTATTCTACTATTCGTTATAGTATATTTAAAGTGCATAAAAAAATCAAGTAAATCTAATCTACCACTATTTCATAGCTGATAAAAACAGCTCATGTGCACAGGGAAGCTGTTTCTATGGCACCAGTAGAGCTGGAAACTGATACCCTTTTCTGACCAACTTGTGTGTGTTTACCCCCAGGGTTCTCTTGAGGATCAGATCATTGCTGCTAACCCTCTGCTGGAGGCTTACGGTAATGCCAAGACAGTGAGGAATGACAACTCATCCCGCTTTGTGAGTATATATACCAAAAGATTGTATTTGAAAAGAGTTATTTTCAGTTAGCCTCAACCTGTAGTAATCCTTGCTTACCCTTCAGGGTAAATTCATCAGGATCCACTTCAACACTCTGGGCAAGCTGGCTAGTGCTGACATTGAGACCTGTAAGTTGGTGTGTTGTTTTCTAATACGTCTACTACTACTGTTCAATATTTTACATTTCCTTGTATCTCAACACTAACCTACTCTCTCTCAGACCTGCTGGAGAAGTCTAGGGTTGCTTTCCAGCTGCCTGATGAGAGAGGCTACCACATCTTCTACCAGATGATGACCAACCACAAGCCAGAGATTGTTGGTGAGACACTGGAGGACGTGTGAACTCTAAAAACTTCCTGATTCATGGCTAATCTGAGAGCACTTTATAGTTACACTGTCATAAAGTTATCCCTTCTGTTCTGGGTTCTGTGCAGAAATGACCCTCATCACCACCAATCCCTACGACTTCCCCATGATCAGTCAGGGTCAGATCACTGTGGCCAGTATTGATGACAAGGAGGAGCTGGTCGCCACTGATGTGAGTCATTTTGTTTGCCTTTCGATAGTAAAATTGGTGCCATTTCTCCTTCACTAACTGTACTCACTTCACTGGCGCTGTACTCACTCACGTTAATGGCCTACTGTTGGCCTCACGTAAGGTTGCAAAATGTTTACAGTGTTTGTACAAAGAACAACAGAAATTATTTAATGTGAGTTGAATTGCCATTTTATGACCAATGCATAATACGATTTGAATTTCATGATTCTGCCAATAGGAAGCCATCGACATCCTGGGCTTTACAGCTGAGGAGAAGGTTTATATCTGGAAGTTGACAGGTGCTGTCATGCAACATGGCAACATGCACTTCAAACAGAAGCAGCGTGAGGAGCAGGCTGAGCCAGACGGCACAGAGGGTGAGTCTTGCTGCCAGTAGGAAGCAACATTAATGGATATGTAAGACAAAATTTACAATAAATATAAGTACTGATTTTATATCAACTTTATGATCATATTTATCTGGTAACCTTCCAGTGGCTGATAAAATCTCCTACCTCTTGGGTCTGAACTCTGCTGACCTCCTGAAAGCCCTCTGCTACCCCAAGGTCAAGGTCGGAAACGAGTATGTGACCAAAGGTCAAACAGTGGCCCAGGTAAGACTTATTTTTTTCAATCTGCAAGTTTAGTAAGATTATATAAATGTATCATTATTATATTGTATTATATATAATATATACCAATTATAAATATATCATTAGTATATTGTAATATATATTTTAAATAATCTATACCAGTGATAACTGTGAATTCCGTTGTGTTTTACAATCAATATAATTGATAATGTTCTTCCACAGGTGAACAATTCAGTCATGGCTCTGGCTAAGTCCATCTATGAGAGGATGTTCTTGTGGATGGTCATCCGTATCAACCAGATGCTGGACACCAAACAGCCCAGAAACTTCTACATCGGTGTGCTTGATATTGCTGGGTTCGAGATCTTTGACGTAAGTTTGGGATTTTGTTTGGTTCATCAATATATTCAACCTCACAAACAGTACACACAAACCAGCAACATCCTTCGCGCACCACACAATATACAAATAGTTTCCAAACATTTTTGGATTCTATTTCTGCCAAAATGCGCTAAGAGGCTATGCTGTTTCTTCCATTTAAATCTTTATGGCGAGTTCAGTAGAGCGGTGGTGTGTTTTGGCTCATTTCCCCGAGAGACGCACCTACAATCTGTTATGAAACTGAGCACTCTGGGACTGCGCTATCAAAAGCGGCACTGGCGCACAGCACAGTACATGCTGCGGCACACATTTCCAATGTCAAAGCAGCACATTTGTGATGCTGATTATAATTACCATTAGAGGACAGTTCATAACTTTGATTATTTGGCTTAATGTAGTAAGCACCTAATGTACAGCCTCCAGTAAGCCCCCAACCCACACCACCACACCAAAAGCTTAATTCCAAGAGCTTACTTACAGAGACTGCATTCATGGTGTTAGAGATGCATATCTTTAAGTATTTCTAGTGTATATTTGCACAACATGAAACTATTAACAATAGTGCCAACTAAACTATCTTAACCCACAGTACAACAGCATGGAACAGCTGTGCATCAACTTCACCAATGAGAAACTGCAACAGTTCTTCAACCACCACATGTTTGTGCTGGAGCAAGAGGAGTACAAGAAAGAGGGCATCATCTGGGAGTTCATTGACTTCGGCATGGACTTGGCTGCCTGCATTGAGCTTATTGAGAAGGTCAGTTATCGCTTATAGTAGCTATCATTATTAGTTAATAATAATAATAATAATAATAATAATAATTAATTTTATTAAATTTTTAGCGCTTTTTTCTTAAAAGGCAACAGTGCTAACCACTGCCCAGTTATTACTATTATTATAGCCTAATAAAGATTACTTTACTAAACGCAATCCCATCCTTGAAATGCTTTTGTCTCTTTCAGCCACTGGGCATCTTCTCCATCCTTGAAGAGGAGTGCATGTTCCCCAAGGCCTCAGACACTACCTTCAAGAACAAGCTGTACGACCAGCATCTGGGCAAGACCAAGGCCTTTGAGAAGCCTAAGCCTGCAAAGGGCAAGGCTGAGGCCCACTTCTCCCTGGTCCACTATGCTGGTGTTGTGGACTATAACATCAGTGGATGGCTGGACAAGAACAAGGATCCCCTGAACGACTCTGTGGTCCAGCTTTATGGAAAGTCCTCTGTCAAACTTCTGCCTGTTCTCTACCCACCTCCCCCACCTGAAGGTTTGTATGTTAATTTCTCATCAACAGCAAGTTTAAGGTGCTTTGGGAGCATCAGAAGAAAATATAATCTGTCATCTACTGTGACCATCTGATGTACACTTTTCTTTAGTGTGTTATTCAATTGACAGAGTAGATCTACAATATGATTTTGTTTATTTATTCTCGAACAGACAGTACCAAGAAAGGAGGCAAGAAGAAGGGTGGTTCTATGCAGACTGTGTCCTCTCAGTTCAGAGTGTGTGAGCTCTTAAAACTCTTACAATGGTTTAATATAAATGTATATTATAAAAAAGACAGCAGTGGTAACATACCATTCTATTACAGTCCAGTATCAATCGATGGAATATGGATCTCTGGTGCTGTATGGTTTATAAAATAAGACATTTTAACTTTACAGGAGAACTTGGGCAAACTGATGACCAACTTGAGGAGCACCCACCCTCACTTTGTGCGCTGCCTGATCCCCAACGAGTCCAAGACTCCAGGTACAAGAAAAAGAGGGAGATCTGTGATTTAATTTCTGATTTCACTTTCAATTAAAATCTTTGCTTTGCTGTAACATTTCTCCTGACTTAAATGCGCTATTTTGCACCACATATGATGTGCTTGCCAATTGTTCTAAATATTTCTGTTGATTACAATCTCTTTCCAGGATTGATGGAGAACTTCCTGGTTATTCACCAGCTGAGGTGTAACGGTGTGCTGGAGGGCATCAGAATCTGCAGAAAGGGATTTCCCAGCAGAATCCTCTATGCTGACTTCAAGCAGAGGTACACACAATAAAACACATGAATGTAAATAGAAACTTTATTCATTAATCCCTTTCAAGAGAAAATTACAGTACCCTTTAAGATTAAACATGTTGGTTTCCACCCTATAAAGATACAAGGTACTGAATGCCAGCGTCATCCCTGAGGGTCAGTTCATTGACAACAAGAAAGCCTGTGAGAAGCTGCTTGGGTCAATTGATGTCAATCCTGAGGAGTACAAGTTTGGACACACCAAGGTTAGTAGCCAGATGCTTAAGAATCTTCTATTGCTAGAGATTGCCTTCTAGTCATTCAACTGTCTCTGTTCACATTAAAAAGTATCTCACTCGTTCCGATTATCACGCTGTAATTAAAGGTGTTCTTCAAAGCTGGAACCATGGGTGTTCTGGAGGAGATGAGAGACGAGAAACTTGCTATTCTGGTAACCATGACGCAGGCTCTTTGCCGAGGATACCTCATGAGAAGGGAGTTTGTCAAGATGATGGAGAGGAGGTAAGACAGGACTGACAAATATGCAAGCTAAGAGCATTTAGGCTTGAGATGTTGAGCTGTCAAAGTGAAACTATTTCCATGACTATCTCTCTTTTGTGGATCAGAGAGTCCGTATTCACCATCCAGTACAACATCCGCTCCTTCATGAATGTGAAGCACTGGCCCTGGATGAAGGTCTATTACAAGATCAAGCCTCTGCTGCAGAGTGCTGAGACTGAGAAGGAGCTGGCCAACATGAAGGAGGACTACGAGAAATGCAAAGTTAACCTGGCCAAAGCTGAAGCTCGCAAGAAGGAGCTGGAGGAGAAGATGGTCTCTCTGCTCCAAGAGAAGAATGATCTGAGCCTTGCTGTTGCATCCGTAAGTGTATCATAGGCTTCCTGCTAAAAACGATTTAGCTGTAGCTGAATGTCAATAACATGTACACAGTAATATATATCCATTAGCATTAAACAAGTAAACCTTAATTGAGTTCAATGTTCCTTTTCCAATATGTTCCTCCCAGGAATCAGAAAGTCTGAATGATGCTGAGGAGAGGTGTGAGGGTTTGATCAAGAGCAAGATCCAGCTGGAGGCTAAGCTCAAAGAGACAACCGAGAGACTGGAAGATGAGGAGGAGATGAACGCTGAGCTGACAGCAAAGAAGAGGAAGCTCGAGGATGAATGCTCTGAGCTGAAGAAGGACATTGACGACCTGGAGCTCACCCTGGCCAAAGTGGAGAAGGAGAAACATGCTACAGAGAATAAAGTCTGTTGACACCTTAATATATGTCTTTGTGCATGAATGAAATACATCTTACGTTTTTGTGTCAATTTTCTTTTAGGAATTTTTAATGTTATTTAGCAAAACTTTTTTTTATGTTAATTAAAGACTAAAAACCTGAAAATAGATTAACATGGAATTGAAACTATCAACTACAGTATGTGTTTTGACATGCTGTTAAAAAGGTACATAAAGGTAAATAAATAAATGTGTTTCTTGTTATACTGACTAAAACAATATTTTGTTCAGGTTAAAAACTTGACTGAGGAGATGGCATCTCAGGATGAGAGCCTTGCCAAGCTGACTAAGGAGAAGAAAGCCCTGCAAGAGGCCCACCAGCAGACACTGGATGACCTGCAGGCAGAGGAGGACAAAGTCAACACTTTGACCAAGGCCAAGACTAAGCTGGAACAGCAAGTTGATGACGTGAGTCAAGTTATACTACATGAGATTAGTGAAAATAACTAAAAGTTTCGATTTGGTATAAAATTTGGTTTATAAATGTTACCCTATGCTCTAGCTGGAGGGTTCTCTGGAGCAAGAGAAGAAGCTCCGTATGGACCTGGAGAGAGCCAAGAGAAAGTTGGAGGGAGACTTGAAACTGGCCCAGGAGTCCATAATGGACCTGGAGAACGACAAGCAGCAGTCTGACGAGAAGATCAAGAAGTAGGTGTTTTGTAGATAGCCTAAATAATCATTAACTCAGTTAATATGTTTCTGAAAGCGACATAAGCATACATATTGGGGACCATGGAGATAAAACTTTGACATGAATGTGTTTCTGCTCCATAGGAAGGACTTTGAGACCAGCCAGCTCCTCAGCAAGATTGAGGATGAGCAGTCTCTGGGAGCCCAGCTGCAGAAGAAGATCAAAGAGCTCCAGGTACAGTACATTTCCCAGAGAGGAATTCTATATTTATCAAGGAATAATGCAGTTTCAAAGTTTTTTTCCTCAACTTAAAAAATGGTAATTTTAAAAACTCATATCCAGCAATAGATAAGAATTTACCTGCTAATAAGTGCTAGCATGTGTCCCCCATCTCTCTTAAAGGCTCGTATTGAGGAGCTGGAGGAAGAGATTGAGGCTGAGCGTGCTGCCAGGGCTAAGGTAGAGAAGCAAAGGGCCGATCTCTCCAGGGAACTTGAGGAGATCAGCGAGAGGCTGGAGGAGGCTGGAGGCGCTACTTCTGCTCAGATTGAGATGAACAAGAAGCGCGAGGCTGAGTTCCAGAAGCTGAGACGTGACCTGGAGGAGTCGACCCTGCAGCACGAGGCCACAGCTGCAGCCTTGAGGAAGAAGCAGGCTGACAGTGTGGCAGAGCTCGGAGAGCAGATCGACAACCTGCAGCGCGTCAAGCAGAAGCTGGAGAAGGAGAAGAGCGAGTTCAAGATGGAGATTGATGACCTCTCCTCCAACATGGAGGCTGTGGCCAAGGCTAAGGTCAGTTATTACAACAAATACATTATGTTGTATCTTATTACGTTATGTTGTCACAGTAACTGTTTTCTTCATCGGGTAGATAGTAAACGTTTCCTCAACTCAATATAGCATTATCTGAAACAGGACAGTATTAGACTATTTTAGTTTGGAGAGATTGCATATAGTATGTTGATCTTTTTTATACAGGGTAACCTGGAGAAGATGTGCCGCACTCTGGAGGATCAGCTGAGTGAGATCAAGACCAAGAGTGATGAGAATGTTCGCCAGATCAACGACATCAGCGGACAGAGAGCCAGACTCTTGACTGAGAATGGTAATGTAGATTTTTAAATAGCAACCTATCCCAAAGCAATACGCCAGTCAAAAGTATAAAAATTTGGTTGGTATAAATTGAGAGTCAGCTATCTAGTCATATTCAGTGAATATCCGGCACAAAATTCACGATGACGTCCAAAATATCTTGTTTACTTCTCTACAGGTGAGTTTGGTCGCCAGCTGGAGGAGAAGGAGGCCCTGGTGTCCCAGCTGACCAGAGGCAAGCAGGCCTTCGTCCAGCAGATTGAGGAGCTTAAGAGACAGATTGAAGAGGAGGTCAAGGTAAGGTTATCGATTAGGTAGCTAGAAGCAAGAATGTACTTGTACATCACCTGCTGTTTCATTCACCACCTAACAACTTATTATTACAAATTATATTTTCTCTTCTTCTATACTCTGCTGATGTCATTTACTAGAATATACCAATGCATCTAAGCAGAAGAATTGTATAAAAAGTATGAAATGTATTAAAACGTAATGCAAAAAAAAAGCATTGACCAACACAAATGTAATTTGTAGGCTAAGAATGCACTGGCCCACGGTGTCCAGTCTGCCCGCCATGACTGTGACCTGCTGAGGGAGCAGTTTGAGGAGGAGCAGGAGGCCAAGGCTGAGCTGCAGCGCGGCATGTCCAAGGCTAACGGTGAGGTGGCTCAGTGGAGAGCCAAGTACGAGACTGATGCCATCCAGAGAACTGAGGAGCTGGAGGAGGCCAAGTAAGTCATCAAGATGTTTCCACTTTAAACACATCTATTCTACTCAAGATTAGCTTTCTACCATAGTACTAGTTCAAAGCTGGTCTTTATCCTCCTGGTAACAGGAATGTAGTAACGGCCGCATTAAGTGTTTTTGTGGCAACATTAGGACTTGTCAAAATTGGTTTCTCATTGTCAACAGGAAGAAGCTGGCTCAGCGTCTGCAGGATGCTGAGGAGACCATTGAGGCTACCAACTCAAAGTGTGCCTCTCTGGAGAAGACCAAACAAAGACTGCAAGCAGAGGTGGAGGACCTCATGATTGATGTGGAGAGGGCCAATGCCATGGCTGCCAACCTTGACAAGAAGCAGAGGAACTTTGACAAGGTCAACAAATCTATATAAAGACCTGGCATTGTAAAGAACGGTTGTCCATAATTGTATCGCAAATATCACAAACAACAATACACTGTAGCCATTGTCTACTAATGTCATATGTGAATCTGTTACACTACATATATTAGGTTAATAATAAGGTTATAAGGATAATAGGTACTGTTTACCAGGCAGCATACCTATTATATTTTAAATTGATGGTAAGGAATTTCAGCCTTTGGTTGTACTTCTACGGGGTGTCTGTGGTATCAGAGAAACTCAAAGCTCAGACTCAAAGAAAAGAAATAATAGACTTACTTTCGTTAAATTACATTTGAAGTTTGGGTCTGCTACGGCTAATATATATATATTTTTTAATGCTTTTTTTTTATTTATTGGAAAATTTTCCTTTTTTATCTAGGTTCTGGCTGAGTGGAAGCAGAAGTTTGAAGAGAGCCAGGCTGAGCTGGAGGGAGCCCAGAAGGAGGCTCGTTCTATGGGCACTGAGCTCTTCAAGATGAAGAACTCCTATGAAGAGTCTCTGGACCAACTGGAGACCCTGAAGAGGGAGAACAAGAACCTCCAGCGTGAGTGCACCCTAGGAAATTGAAGCTGACAACTCAGTTAAAAGCATTTTGGATTTAAACCTAGACCCTATCAATACACTTGTTAACAGTGAAGATTCAGATTATATTAAATACTTTGAATCTACCTACTTCAGAGGAGATATCTGACCTGACTGAGCAGCTTGGAGAGACTGGTAAGAGCATCCATGAGCTGGAGAAGGCCAAGAAGACTGTGGAGACCGAGAAATCTGAAATTCAGACCGCTCTGGAGGAGGCTGAGGTAGAGTTTATAAATATTTTATGAGTACATATTTAATGTTTTTATAGATTATTTGTTATATATTTAACACTCTGGAGGAGGCTGAGGTAAAGACAGCAGAGGACGCTTAGAGAAATTAATTATCTTGATAATGCATGACAAAAACCCAAAGCAAAAACCCGCATGTGACTGTTATCAATCGTGTATGCACATGTATATGTCTATCCCTATCAAGGCTACACTTGAGCACGAGGAGTCCAAGATCCAGCATGTGCAGCTGGAGCTGAACCAGATCAAAGGTGAGGTGGACAGGAAGCTGGCTGAGAAGGATGAGGAGATGGAGCAGATCAAGAGGAACAGCCAGAGGTTGCTTGACTCCATGCAGACCAGCCTGGACTCTGAAGTCCGCAGCAGGAATGATGCTCTCAGAGTGAAGAAGAAGATGGAGGGAGACCTGAACGAGATGGAGGTCCAACTGAGCCACTCCAACCGCCAAGCGGCTGAGGCCCAGAAACAGTTGAGGAATGTGCAAGGACAGCTCAAGGTAATTACAAAGATAATGTAAATATAATAATATTTAAGCAAATAGTTACAGACATTGAGAGTGAGTAAAGCGACGAGTCGTAAAATCTAGATTCCAAGGCATAAAAACAGCCGTCTTAAACCTTTTTCCCTGTCTTCTCGCCATGGCTACCAGGACGCCATGTTGCACCTGGACGATGCCGTTCGTGTTGCAGACGACATGAAGGAGCAGGCAGCTATGGTGGAGCGCAGAAACGGTCTGATGGTGGCTGAGATTGAGGAGCTGAGGGTGGCTCTGGAGCAGACTGAGAGAGGCCGCAAAGTGGCTGAGCAGGAGCTAGTGGACGCTAGCGAGAGAGTGGGACTGCTGCACTCCCAGGTAACAATAAATAAAAAAAGTGAATGAGTAAACTTCAATTCCTATTTTTGGTATGCAGCTATCCAATTGATAACACTTCTATTGCCATTAGGGAGGATTTAGAAAATTTGATCACACATAATTATGATTAATTTAATTAACCAATGTTTTTCTGAAGTAAAAACTATTCTAATGTTTATCCATGTTAGAACACCAGCCTTCTGAACACCAAGAAGAAGCTTGAGACTGACCTAGTGCAGGTGCAGGGTGAGGTGGAGGACAGCGTCCAGGAGGCCAGAAACGCAGAGGAGAAAGCCAAGAAAGCCATCACTGATGTGAGTTATCACTTGGCATATCGATTCATTATGATCAAAATTTCCACTCAGCAAGTTCTCAATTCTTTCTAGAACCATCACTAGCATTGCAGTATGTGTTCTATACATTGCTGTTGGCATGGCAATAAAGATTCCAATGGATGTAGTGGTAGTGGTCCTCTGCTCTGTGTGTCAGTCATACCTAACAGATGTGTGTAGTATCATATTTGATTATGTGTATAGGATAATTATTTCACTTACTCAGTCAACCTTAGCCACCCCTAAACACAGCATTATTTGCTACGATGCGGCTGTGTTCTCTGTTTTTTCTGCTTATGTAGGCAGCCATGATGGCTGAGGAGCTGAAGAAGGAGCAGGACACCAGCTCTCATCTGGAGAGGATGAAGAAGAACCTGGAGGTGACCGTCAAGGACCTGCAGCACCGTCTGGATGAGGCTGAGAATCTGGCCATGAAGGGAGGCAAGAAGCAGCTCCAGAAACTGGAGTCCAGGGTGAGTTAGCAGCTCTCTGAATTAGTACACAGAGTTGATAAAAGGATAGTATCAACAGAAAGGTTTTTAACGCCACCGTATGACAGGTGAAAGTAAAGCATGTCCAGTGGTAGCTACGGTATGGAAAGAAAACAAAGGTTGTCAGGTATAGAAATGATTATCAATTAAATTAAATGATTAACAATTCAATCATGAACGTGCATCCTTAAACACATCTTATCTTTGCAGGTCCGCGAGTTGGAATCTGAAGTGGAAAATGAGCAGAGAAGGGGGGCGGATGCAGTGAAGGGAGTACGCAAATACGAGCGCAGAGTGAAGGAGCTCACCTACCAGGTAAACAGACACACTCAGGCGACACAAACACACCCAGTATGGCTTCATACACTGAGCATTAACCTGAGCTTTACTACTCAGACTGAAGAGGATAAGAAGAACATGGCCAGACTTCAGGATCTGGTGGATAAGCTGCAGCTCAAAGTGAAGGCTTACAAGAGACAGGCTGAGGAAGCGGTACGTTTTAACAGGCATTGTAGGCTGGACCTTCTGTCTGGTCATCCTCGTCAATAACAGTGTGTTCCTATTTGAAGTGGCTGGTTAATTTATTCAAGTAAATAAATATTAAACTATCCAACTTTCTTTTGAAAACAAAGAAACTTTAGAAAATGTACTGTTGTGACACATGCATTTGGATACATTCTGACAAATTAGGGTATTAAGTCAATTATAAATAAATCCAGTTAATTTATTCATCTGGTGTCTGTTTTAAATATGTCCTCTAGGAGGAACAGGCCAATTCTGGCCAGTCTAAGATCAGGAAGGTTCAGCATGAGCTGGAGGAGGCTGAGGAGCGTGCTGACATTGCTGAGTCTCAGGTCAACAAGCTCAGAGCCAAGAGCCGTGAAAGCTCCGTAAAGGTAACAATCTACTTTAACATTGGAGTGGTTTTAAAAAAGATAGTACTCTGTCATCATAGCTGCTTGAAAAAGGTTGTTGTACAATTTCACCTTTTCTGGTGCATCAACATCTTACCCTTTCGTATTTAATCATTTATGTTAATCTGCCATTGTTGTTATTTCAATATGGGCCCTGGTTGACTTATTTGGACCTGGTTTGTTTATAGGCTAAGGATGCGGAATAGAAGCCTCCACTTCGACATCTTTCAGAGCATCACATTTCATACAATATGAGTGTAATGCTTGGAATATTCTTGGAAATAAAGTACAGGCCTACCATATATTGTGTCTTTAAATGTCTTTCAGTTGCCATAAAACAGTGGCAATCTATGTTATTTATGTAATCAAATAGCTACATCATATATACTCTTTTGAACTCGCTTTTTTGAGTTGAGAACTACTCTTTTCTCTTTCCTATGCTGAGCCTATGCGGCTGTCACGTGAATTGAACGAACGACTCAGACCCAGTCCAGGGGTGAACTACTCATTTCTGTTTCCAGTCCTGTCTTTGCTGTATATTCTCAATTAGCAGAAGTTACAACCCAATACCACAAAATATTGGAAGTCGAAAGCCAAAGTTTCAGAAGAGTAGGTTTTAATCAGCCTGAAAAACATCGCATGCAACTACAAAAATCAACTCTTTATAATCTACTCTTATAATCTACTAGCTTGTACATTCACAGTTCATCTCTTTATACATATTGCTTCAAGTCAAGACGTCCCCAATATGCAAACTAGAACATGCCCATTTCCAATCACCTCTGACACATCTGTTTCCTGAGGACCGCTTATCCCATAAACCTTAAAGTTTACCCCTCTTTACAACTAGCCCCACCTTACCTATCAAAAACTAAGGAAGCAGAGTCCATTCGCCCCCCTTTCCTTCTCTTGGTACATCTGTTCACTCCTAGCATCTGTAAATCCCAAACTTCTCATCTTTTCTCAGGGTGACAAACAGTCTGACAAACAGTGTATTCTTACAAAGGCCTCTTATAATCATTAAGTGTTTACTGCTCCCCACGTCCGGCACTCCTTCTCTGTTCTACCTCCATTTGGTGCCTTTAATTATCCTGGGACCTGTATCTGCTCACCAATGCTTCACCCCATTTTACTATGCCTGTCTCTCTCTCTAATCCTCTAGTTACTTAAAACTAATAGTAAACTATGGTATGCTTACCTACTAACAATATTAGTTAATTGAAGCTTAATATTTATTACACATACTTGATAACCAAACAGGTATCTACTTTTTAACACTAAGTATACCATATCTTTCTATCTTTTTAACACTAAGTATACAATATCTTTCTATCTTTTTAACACTAAGTATACCATATCTTTCTATCTTTTTAACACTAAGTATACCATATCTTTCTATCTTTTTAACACTAAGTATACCATATCTTTCTATCTTTTTAACACTAAGTATACCATATCTTTCGAGTCTTTCGTTCACTTTTCACGTGACTGGTACTATGCCAGGCTTAGCGAGTGTGATTGTTATTTGGCCATAGGTTAGGTGTGATTTTCCTCATTTATTTGTATTTAACATATTTTATTTAATATGGTGTGTCTACAGCACGTTATTGGTAAGTGCAAAAAGTTAACAAGGACAACCTGATAATAAATAAATAGGCTACATCTTAAAGTTATCTCAATAATACAGCAATGGTTACATAAATATAAAGATTTTTTTTGCGGATGAAGATGATGATGATGATTTTTTTTTGATAAATACTATACATCACGTTTCAGTAAAGTGATATATTGCAGCTGCTTTTAGGGGACTTAATTATCATAGTGAGTCAATCATAACTATGGCGTAATCGTAATAATCATGACGAACTAAACATTTCTCTTTCTATGCCGAGCTAATTTATCACGTGAAAATTGAACGAACGACTCAGACTCAAAGACCCATTCCAGGGGTGAACTACTCTTTTCTCTTTCCTATACTTAACCTATGTACTGAAAATTTAACGAACAACTCAGACCCGAAGACACAGTCGAGGGTTGAACTATTCATTTCTGTTTCCTATGCTGAACGAAATTAACGAATGACTCGAACACTTGTTGCGCTTGAACGACCAAAATGAACGAATCACTCTCTGAGACTACTCGTTATTCCCGAGTCATTTTAAAGAATCGTTCAAAATGAACGAATCGTTCATGAACGACACATCACTAATTTAAATTTATATGCATCTTAAATTACTCTCTGCTTGGTATGAACACTGATGCGTATGGTATTGCTCAAGTTCCACAGCTGACAGCCTAGAAGGCGTTCATGCAAGTCAGCCACACTACTAACCAGGCATTGACTAAGGAAGTTATAGAACAGCTATCAATCATGGATTATTCGAATCATTCATTTACAAACCTGATTTTTAAGCAACTACAATATGTTTGTTTTATAAATTATCTGTATGTTAGTAGGCTACATTTAAAAACTATGTACCCCGGGTCCCGGCTAGCTAGCTCACTGGCGAACATTTACTGCACGGAATCAAGAATTAAAGCCTGAGTGCACAATCTCACTCCAGACAGTTTTCCAAAGTTGGCAACTCTGCTATACATAAAGCACAAAACATATTCATTTACAAACACAACATTGAAATAAATCTATGAGTGCAAAGGAGACATTACATTAGTATCCTTTTTAAGGAGAGTGGGAAAGTGTAATCCTACATAACAAGTCCGCCATAATAAACTAGTGTGAACTATCTAGTAAATGTAAAATATCGCAGTGGTCTCCTTTGGCGCCAGGCATTACCACAATGACACTGACAGGGCTGTGGTAACTTTTCATCTGTTCATACTTACTTCAAAAAGTACAAAACATAACTTACAGACACAAAATTTAAACATAGACCATTGAGGTAAATCTAAGAGTGCAAAGGGGATATTACATTCATATTATTTCTCAAGGGGAGTGGGAATTTATTCAAAGCTATACATCATCTGCCATAAGCTAGTGCTAACTAGCTAAAAGCAGCATAGCAGCTGTTTCTTTTCGCGCCATTAGTTTTAAGTAACTTTAATCTACTGTTCAATTCACTACAATACAAAGGTGTATATTATATATTTTACTAACCTGTAAAACAAGCTTATGGTGTTGACGGGAAAATCGTAGCTGGTATCGTTCGTGTCCTAACACATTACAAAATGTAGAGTATCCTGTTCGCTCCTGTTCAATACGGCTCTGCTGCCCCCTAGTGTCCTGCAGTACTGAACTCACTTAGCATAAAGGCATTCTTACACAAAACTAATACATTATAAATACAAATGTGACCACATTTTGTGTGTCACACACATATTAGGACATTTATGCTGCATATGAAACCTTGTTAAAGTGATGGTTTGTTTTCCCACGCATACTCACACTCTGGGATCAGCACAGGGGCACTGAACACTGGTGACACACCCAGTCGGTCTCGGTCTGACCTGTGTTGACCCCAGGTGTGTGACTGGGTTAGGATGACCTGTGTTAACCCCACGTGTGACTTGGTTAGGATGACCTGTGTTGACCCCAGGTGTGTGACTAGGGTTAGGATGACCTGTGTTGACCCCAGTTGTG
>JAPMUY010007758.1:0-12500 GCA_026901105.3 Galaxias olidus | reverse complement strand
ACAGCAGCATACAGTAAGAGAGTTACTATCAGATCTCCTGATGGCTGGATAGTTGTAAACTATACCACAGCAGCATACAGTAAGAGAGTTAGTATCAGATCTCCTGATGACTTGATAGGTGTAAACTATACCAAAGCAACCTACAGTAGCTGAGACTTGATATCAGATTTCCTGATGGCTGGATAGGTGTAAACTATACCACAGCAGCATACAGTAAGAGAGTTAATATCAGATCACCTGATGGCTGGATAGGTGAAAACTATACCACAGAAGCATACAGTAAGAGAATTAATATCAGATCTCCTGATGTCTGTATTGGTGTAAACGATACCACAGCAGCCTACAGTAAGAGAGTTAATATCAGATCTCCTGATGGCTGGACAGGTGTAAACTATACCACAGCAGCATACAGTAGCTGAGTTAATATCAGATCTCCTGATGGCTGGATTGGTGTAAACGATACCACAGCAGCCTACAGTAAGAGAGTTAATATCAGATCTCCTGATGGCTGGACAAGTGTAAACTATACCACAGCAACCTACAGTAGCTGAGAGTTAATATCAGATCTCCTGATGGCTGGATAGGTGTAAACTATACCACAGCAGCATACAGTAGCTGAGTTAATATCAGATTTCCTGATGGCTGGATTGGTGTAAACGATACCACAGCAGCCTACAGTAAGAGGGTTAATATCAGATCTCCTGATGGCTGGACAGGTGTAAACTATACCACAGCAACCTACAGTAGCTGAGAGTTAATATCAGATCTCCTGATGGCTGGATGGGTGTAAACCTTACCACTGCAACATACAGTAAGAGAGTTAATACCAGATCACCTGATGGCTGGATAGGTTTAAACCGTACCACAGAAGCATACAGTAAGAGAGTTAATACCAGATCTCCTGATGGCTGGATGGGTATAAACCTTACCACTGCAACAAACAGTAGCTGATAGTTAACCATCCCGGACAGCTATAATAATTTATTTTATTTATATAGCGCTTTTCTAACACCCAAAGTAGCTTGGCTTAGCTACACTGCTTTGGGATGTCAACTCAGTTTTATATAATAGGATAATTGTTTTTGGTATCTTGCACTGTCTGCTGTATTGATTCATACAGTGGTTCAGTATTGTTGAGTATAGAACACAGGATCAGAATGACTCAAACTTCAATATAAGGATCTAATTGTTGTTGATTTCATTTCTACTGATTCCTCTTAGGGCTACTGTTGAATCAGCAGTTCAGTATTATTAACTGTAATAATAGCCCCCCTGCTGATACTGAGGCTGACCAGTACTCCTGTACTTCAGTAACACAGAGTGAATCTGCTGGACAGCCTGGTTGTTAATCTCACACTGCAGGAGTCCTCCTTTAGTGTCATGGAACAGAGCGCTGACATCATACTTCACTCTGCTGTCTGCAGACACATGTGGCATGGTGTATTCTACATCGAAGGTGTGGTGCAGCACCACCCGGAGGATGGCTTTCTCACCTACATCTAGAACACACAGACAGGTCTGTTAGTTATACATCTAGAACACACAGACAGGTCTGTTAGTTATACATCTAGAACACACAGACAGGTCTGTTAGTTATACATCTAGGAGACAGACAGACAGACAGACAGATCGGTTAGCTACACAGATATAATACAGAAACAAGTCTGTTATCTATACATCTAGGAGACAGACAGACAGTTGTGAAATGTATTTTTACACACAACTTAATTTCCATAGAGTTTATCATCTTATGTCCAAGGTGGGACACCATACCTGGAACCAGCTTCATGGCAGCCTCAAAGTCAGTCCCCATGCGGGATATGATTGGACAGAAGAATATGATGACATCACAGGTATCTGGGTTGTTGGTCTCCTGAAGCTCCAGTCCTCCCTGAGCCTCCACCTGCTGCAGCAAGATCTGGTGGGAGCCCAGAGTTTTACCACTCAGCACACAGTGGACCTTCACTACAGCTGAACAAGACACACAGTACAGTCAACACTACAGCTGAACAAGACACACAGTACAGTCAACACTACAGGTGAACAAGACACACAGTACAGTCAACACTACAGCTGAACAAGACACACAGTACAGTCAACACTACAGCTGAACAAGACACACAGTACAGTCAACACTACAACTGAACGAGACACACAGTACAGTCAACACTACAGGTGAACAAGACACACAGTACAGTCAACACTACAGCTGAACAAGACACACAGTACAGTCAACACTACAACTGAACGAGACACACAGTACAGTCAACACTACAGGTGAACAAAACACACAGTACAGTCAACACTACAGCTGAACAAGACACACAGTACAGTCAACACTACAGCTGAACACGACACACAGTACAGTCAACACTACAGCTGAACACGACACAGAGTACAGTCAACAGTGCTGCTGAACAAGACACACAGTACAGTCAACACTACAGCTGAACAAGACACACAGTACAGTCAACACTACAGCTGAACAAGACACACAGTACAGTCAACACTACAACTGAACGAGACACACAGTACAGTCAACACTACAGCTGAACAAGACACACAGTACAGTCAACACTACAGCTGAACAAGACACACAGTACAGTCAACACTACAGCTGAACAAGACACACAGTACAGTCAACAGTGCTGCTGAACAAGAGAAATATTACAGTCCATAGTTTAAAGGTTAGTATTCATAAAGCAAAAGTTGTGCGCTCATTATCATTCACCAGCAGAAAATAAACATGGTTTCTTAGAAACACCTAGTGGGTTGTACCACTCATGTCTGGATTTTCACTGTTGTTCATTTGTGCTCCAGATTATCAACCTCCAAAACACACACACACACACGCACGCACGCACGCACGCACACACACACACACACACACACACACACACACACACACACACACACACACACATAATGCAACCTGATGGAATCTCTCATTGTCTCTCTATTGGCCTTAAAAACAATTAAATACTTAAAAATTTGAAATGACAACAAATACAAATTAGAATGATAATGTTAAAACTAAATTACATCGAATCACAAGATATATTCAACAGTCTAGCCTGATTTTCCTTATTCTGTTTGATGCAGAGTCACAGCTGGCTAATATTAATGTTATAAATGCCATGAGGCTGTGTATTATTCATGAGTTATAAAACATTATAATACCGTTTGACTATGGCCACAACAATGTGCACTAATCTTTGTTTATTTCACTCTTACTATAGGAAAAATATGTAAATAACTGTTGTGCATTGCTCATGTATTGATAAAGATCAATTTAATTTGATTGCAGACCTGTACACTGGTCAGTACAATAATTTAGCATAACCTATATCCAAAATGACTCTTGAAAGCAAACGAGGCTATCTATAGGTTTAATGTATTTATACTGAACTAGATTTAACTCATTTTATTCTAATAATTCTACAGCGAAGTAACCTTCACATGCATAACGCTAATTTAAAGTAATAAATTAGATAAATTATAACGCTGCAACAGGACTCATGAAGTCTACTTATTGCTTGCTAATATATTTGATGCAAAATAACAACAAAAGACACTAGTAGAAGGGAATGTTTAATTATCATCTTAATTGTTTAGGTCTACAGGCTGGGTGCTGAGGGCTAGGTCACTCTGGGTCTGAAGGAAGAAACTGTAATATATCGCAACAGACTTCACTTAAAAGTTCATACCTTAATCAATAGGCATATGTGCCAGTAGCCGTTATGCAATCTATTAAACCTCCCTCAGAATGAAATGGAGAAAAAATGCGAAGCCTTTTTTTGTAAGAAGGCCTAGCCTATTATGCATTTCATAATTGTTTATTGTTACACATTTAGCAAAGCCACGTTACATTATTTGTTGATGGTTCAAGCTAGTTGAGCTATATCTTGAACTGTTAGTTTGCTGAGTTCGAGCAAACAAGATGCTATGTAAGTAGCTAATGGGGGTAGCTTGTCATTTCTCTCACACAAACATCTTTTTTTATGATATTGACTAAGTTCACTAATTCGCTTGAGAGCTAGTGGGGACTTAATCGACGATAATGAAAATAAAATATTGGGAACGGAAAAATACCTAGTTCCAGTTTCTTGCTAATTCCTTGGATTCCCTGCCCATGAAAGGGACCACTGTGCATGTGTACAAGCATACGTTTTGAAATGCATTCTACCATACCTTTAGAGTAGGCCTATAGAAAAGCATTCTACCTTACATTCGGAATGTATTTTGAATACATTTAAAATGTATTAAGAATACATTTTTCAAAACGTATAATACGGCCAAATTTATTTTATTTTTATTTGGGTTGATGCGTTCGGAAATTGAACTGACAAGCGTAGTCAACTCCTGAATCTTGACCATGTAGAAGCACATCAAATCCCAATTCGCGGGACCAATGTATGCATACGTAAATTAAATTAAATTAAATTAAATTAAATTAATGTTACAATTTGATCTGCTGACAAGGCTCTACTATGTTACAAGCTCGAGCCTGACAACTCATTACCAAGGACTATGTAACTTTTGCAATTAGTGTGTGAACTAGACTTTGAAAGTCTTCCTGAAATCGGTTGTTGGCAAACTCCATATTTGCATCTTTTTTTTTTAAATATGCCAGAACTGGGGTAGTCTGTTCAAACTACATGTTTTCTTTGTCTCCTGGTAGATGTTTTTGTAAAAACAATGTTTTACTCTAAGTACTTTAATTTGAAAGAAAAGTACTTATCAAATTGATTATTGTAACTACAAATATGCATTGGGTTAAGAAGTTGTTCAAGAAATGTGTATTTAGTTACAGTTACTCGTTACCTCTTTAAAAAAGTAATTAAGCCACTTTACTGATTACTCCCTTACATGCGTTACTAACGTTATGAACTTTTGCGTTTCCCAAATTACTCAAACTGAAGTGTAGGCTTTATTTTTTATCCACTGCAGCTAACTTGTAATCGTTCTGTGGCACTTTCTATTAACCAATAGGCCCCAATATATACATACTGTATATTTGAAAACATCAGTACAAATTATAATCTAATAAACCATGAGTTGTTTACTAAGCAATTGAATAAACCACATTTCATATTTGTTCAACTTATTTATTCCAGTCTCAAATGGCCTACCAACAAGCCTCAAAACTCACTGCTTACATTTCCAGCTCAAAATAAAATTCCCACATTCGAAGCGGACGAAATATAATGATATAAGTGTCACAGAATGCTCAGCAATGAACGTTATTTAAGTTTAAAGTAACAATATATTTCCCGTACTGTTTGTGTCCAAGCCACCCTCCAGATCAGCCGAGAAAACAGTTAAGTTTTGTTCAAGCTGGTACCGTTGCTTTGACTTTAGCTTGCCAGCTAGCTGTCTATGACGGTGAGCTCCCAAACTGCACGCAGAAATATAAACAGGAAAGAGTCACGTTTGAGCATAAACAGTAAAGAGTGACCAGGAGGCAAAAGAAAATACACTTTTGTTATCGGTAAAATGCACAATATAAGGAAAAATAACAGTAACTAGCAATGGCCCAATTTACATTTTCAGTAACTGTAATTTAGTTACTGAAATGTCAATAACCATGCGTTACTTTACTTGTTACCGCGAATAGTAGTGAAATTACAATAACGCGTTACTTTGTACTTTGTAACGCGTTAGTCCCAACACTGGTCGTAACATATAATTTTTTTACTTTAAAGTCATGTTTTGAACAGTTTTTTTTATTTTTTTTCCTGCCTTTGTTTTACATGTTATTGACTTAAGTTCACTCACCATTATATATAATTGTTCATTTCACATAGGGGCAGAAAATGTAACAACATGAATGTGTACAACTACAGATTCCAGTGCACTGACTTTTAAAGACAACTTCAAATTACTCTTGTTCTTCCCATGTCTTTCATGTAGCTCTCTCCCATCGGCAGAAAGAGGAAGCCAACTATCACCTTTGGGAGACGGCATGCTTCTGTGATAGCGTTCTCTTGCTGCCGTTTCATGTAAGTGGATGACAAGCTTTCCTGTCTGCTCTGCTCCTCTCCATCACCCTGTGTGTAGGGAGCACCAGGCAGTCCCAGGACCCTTCCTCACCCTGTGTGTAGGGAGCACCAGCCAGTCCCAAGCCCCTTCCTCACCCTGTGTGTAGGGAGCACCAGGCAGTCCCAGGACCCTTCCTCACCCTGTGTGTAGGGAGCACCAGGTAGTCCCAGGACCCTTCCTCACCCTGTGTGTAGGGAGCACCAGGCAGTCCCAGGACCCTTCCTCACCCTGTGTGTAGGGAGCACCAAGTGTCCCAGGACCCTTCCTCACCCTGTGTGTAGGGAGCACCAGCCCAGGACCACCCTGTGTGTAGTGTCCCAGGACCCTTCCTCACCCTGTGTGTAGGGAGCACCAGCCAGTCCCAGGACCCTTCCTCACCCTGTGTGTAGGGAGCACCAGCCAGTCCCAGGACCCTTCCTCACCCTGTGTGTAGGGAGCACCAGGCAGTGTGTAGGGAGCACCAGGCAGTCCCAAGCCCTTCCTCACCCTGTGTGTAGGGAGCACCAGGCAGTCCCAGTGTAGGGAGCACCAGGCAGTCCCACCCTTCCTCACCCTGTGTGTAGGGAGCACCAGACAGTCCCAGGACCCTTCCTCACCCTGTGTGTAGGGAGCACCAGAGAGTCCCAGGACCCTTCCTCACCCTGTGTGTAGGGAGCACCAGGCAGTCCCAGGACCCTTCCTCACCCTGTGTGTAGGGAGCACCAGGCAGTCCCAGGACCCTTCCTCACCCTGTGTGTAGGGAGCACCAGACAGTCCCAGGACCCTTCCTCACCCTGTGTGTAGGGAGCACCAGGTGTCCCAGGACCCTTCCTCACCCTGTGTGTAGGGAGCACCAGACAGTCCCAGGACCCTTCCTCACCCTGTGTGTAGGGAGCACCAGGTGTCCCAGGACCCTTCCTCACCCTGTGTGTAGGGAGCACCAGGTGTCCCAGTGTGTACCCAGGTCCCAGGACCCTCCTCACCCTGTGTGTAGGGAGCACCAGCCAGTCCCAGGACCCTTCCTCACCCTGTGTGTAGGGAGCACCAGACAGTCCCAGGACCCTTCCTCACCCTGTGTGTAGGGAGCACCAGCCAGTCCCAGGACCCTTCCTCACCCTGTGTGTAGGGAGCACCAGGTGTCCCAGGACCCTTCCTCACCCTGTGTGTAGGGAGCACCAGACAGTCCCAGGACCCTTCCTCACCCTGTGTATAGGGAGCACCAGACAGTCCCAGGACCCTTCCTCACCCTGTGTGTAGGGAGCACCAGGTGTCCCAGGACCCTTCCTCACCCTGTGTGTAGGGAGCACCAGACAGTCCCAGGACCCTTCCTCACCCTGTGTGTAGGGAGCACCAGGTGTCCCAGGACCCTTCCTCACCCTGTGTGTAGGGAGCACCAGGTGTCCCAGGACCCTTCCTCACCCTGTGTGTAGGGAGCACCAAGTGTCCCAGGACCCTTCCTCACCCTGTGTGTAGGGAGCACCAAGTGTCCCAGGACCCTTCCTCACCCTGTGTGTAGGGAGCACCAGCCAGTCCCAGGACCCTTCCTCACCCTGTGTGTAGGGTGTGTAGCACCAGGCAGTCCCCTGTGTGTACCCTGTCCTCACCCTGTGTGTAGGGAGCACCAGACAGTGTGTGTGTTCAGTGACCCTTGTGACCTTCCTCACCCTGTGTGTGTGTGAGCACCAGACAGTCCCAGGACCCTTCCTCACCCTGTGTGTAGGGAGCACCAGTGTGTGTGTGTGTAGGGAGCCAGGACCCTTCCTCACCCTGTGTGTAGGGAGCACCAGGTGTCCCAGGACCCTTCCTTTCCCTGTGTAGGCAGCACCATTGGTCCCAGGACCCTTCCTCACCCTGTGTGTAGGGAGCACCAGACAGTCCCAGGACCCTTCCTCACCCTGTGTGTAGGTGTCCCAGGACACCAGGACAGTCCCAGGACCCTCCCAGTGTATAGGAGCCACCAGACCCTTCCTCACCCTGTGTGTAGGGAGCACCAGGTAGTCCCAGGACCCTTTCTCACCCTGTGTGTAGGGAGCACCAAGTGTCCCAGGACCCTTCCTCACCCTGTGTGTAGGGAGCACCAAGTGTCCCAGGACCCTTCCTCACCCTGTGTGTAGGGAGCACCAGGTAGTCCCAGGACCCTTCCTCACCCTGTGTGTAGACAACAGCACTTGTGTTAAAGAGGACCACAAGACAAAAATAATTAAGGGTGTGTGTCTGTTTGAGTAGTGTGTGTGTGTTCGTGCTTGCCGGGTGTGTGTCTGTTTGAGTAGTGTGTGTGTGTTCGTGCTTGCCGGGTGTGTGTCTGTTTGAGTAGTGTGTGTGTGTGTTCGTGCTTGCCGGGTGTGTGTCTGTTTGAGTAGTGTGTGTGTGTTCGTGCTTGTGCAACTCTTTTACTATGTTTGGCTTTTTTAACACCCATTTCTTAGTATTCTGTTTCTTTCCTTTTACACATTGGCCTTTTATCTTTTTAATCCAAATGTGCCTGTTACACTGAATGTCAGCTTTCTTCACCATGTAGAGTAGACCATGGTGTTGATAGCATTTGGATTTAAGTCCACTCAAACGTGTCTGCACATTTTAAATACTATTTTCTAGTGAAAGGACATGATGAGTTTCTGGTTGCAAACAAATCATAAAACTACAAAGCAGTTGTGTAGGTTCATGTAAATATGAATAGCCGTTTTGGAGAACACTGATTGATGTTGATCATGTATCGCCCTTATACTTTCACCTGCACTGGAGCAGCCAACCTGTATTGGTTGTTGGAAATGTTATACCTTAGACCAGATAGGCCTACAAACATAATTTCTGGACTGTAATAGTCAGAGTAATGCCTTTGAAGAATCAAATCAATCAAATCTTTATTTTTATGTGTGCAACCAACCATGATTCCTTTAGTAGGTGGTCATTACACTTATTTTCTAAACAATGTTTTATAAGATTAACCTATCCATCCTACTCTCCGTAAGATACCTATATATAATCTACGGTGGCGCATTGCAGTCAAAAAAAATTAAGTATTTCGTTATATCACGATAAGATCACGTTAATACGACATAACATCACGTTATGCTTTTGCCTATTAATGACTTGCAATGTTGACCTTGGTTGACCCCCACTGCGCAGGTCAGGAGGATCAATTGAATTGACTTCAAGCTGGTAGGCGTCATGCTAGTTCTTATCTTCAAGATGTGGTGGCACAAGTCACCCTGCTGATAACATTACATTTTCGCCAATATTTTCAACAGTTTTAAAAACTTAGGTCTGGAAGGAACGTCTCGTTAGTTGTTTTTAGTTGTCCCATTAAAGGATAAAGCTGTGATTTGGCTAAGATCGACATCTGTTCTTTTCAGAACGGGCCGGTTGCGATAGAGCTGTTTCCATGGCTTGTGCACCAGTTTCACAGTCGGTCCCTAGGGCCGGACTGCGTGACACGCTGAGGTTCCAGTGGAGGAGCCAAGATGACCCCATCATGCCTCGGGATGTTTTCGGGAGGACTCTGCTTCTTGGATCGCTGAATTTGAAGGTGACGGATGTCTTTTGTCTCCAGACAAATGGACAGGAGCGGGGCTATGACGTGACCTTCTACAGTGGCGACTGCTGCAAGGCTGTCCGGGCGGCCTTTGACCGACAGCCCACCGTCCGGCCTTTCTCGCTGTTCGAGATCATCAGGTTGGATCGGCCGAATTTCCGGATTGTAACGGTACATTTATACAACCCTCACGTGACCGATCAGGCGGTGGAGGCTTTTCTAAGTAAGTATGCCACCGTCCTTACTGCAGCCAGGAGGATTAATGACTCTCTGGGCTTTTGGACTGGGAAAAGACAATACCAGGTGCTCTTGTTGCCAGACAAGGGGGGTTTTGAGGGTTTTTCCCACCCTCCGGCGTTTTTCAATATTGGGGCGGATAGGGGTTTCTGTTTTTACTCCCGTCAGCCCTCGTTTTGCCGAAAATGCAGGCGCCATGGCCACGCAGAGCAGGCGTGTGGCGTGGTCCGCTGCCGGTTTTGTCAAGCGACCGGGCATGTGGCTAAGGATTGTCCTGTTCCTAAGGAGTGTCACACGTGCGGGTCTACCAGCCATCTGGCCAGGGCCTGCCCCAAGGGGTCTTCCTATGCCTCTTATGCCGCTGCGGCGGCGAGGGTGACTTCTGGTGTCTTAGTTGATGCGGGCCCGTCGAGGCGTGGGAGCCAGGCCGAGGAATCAGTGACTCATCCTATGCAGTTGGAGCAATTAGATTTGTTTCGACCCATGGAGGAGGTTTTCAAGGAACTCCTCTCCGTCGGCACAGCGGTCGAGGAGAAGCATGGGGGGGATGTCGATCCGTTGATGGCTGCTGGGGGTGGGGTTCCTGTAGGAGGGGACCGGGCGATCCAGCCTGCGGAGGCCTCTGCGTCCATTGAGGCAAGGCCGCCGAAGAAGAAGAGAGTGGGACGAGACGGGGTTGCTCTGAGGGAGGGGGGTCAAGGGTGTGAAAGGGGCTCGGGTGGGGAGGGCACTAGTAAGAAGACAAAGTGGAGGCAGGAGCTTGGGGACAGTGTGCTAGTTCATGCGGGTCGTGGGAATGGTGAAGGGGTTGGGGCTGAAAGGGATCTTTTGGGTGGGGTGTCGATGGATGCGGGGAGTGGGGTGGATGGTGGTGACCACGCTCTAGGGGATGAGAGGTGGGTGGTGGGGGACAGGAAAGAGGAGTTGATGGAGGCAGGGGGTTTGATGTCACCGATTTCGGGTCCTTCTACAGCCCCGGAGACCATGGATCAGCTGATGGCCGGTGTTCCTTCTTCTGGTTTTACGCTCTCCCAGTTAGGGCCGGACGTTTCTGATGGGCCACTGCAACCCTCCACCATATCCAATGTGAGGCCCATTTCATGGGGTGGGGGTTTGTCTGGTTTGGACATTGAGGACTCTGATGAAACGCTGGCTTTGTATCAGTCGTAGGCAGTATTGTTTACACTGTGTTTGGTTTTGTTTTCCATGACTTACTTACATTATGAACTGTTTAACTGTTGCTTCTTTTAATGCCCGTGGTTTAAGACACCCAGTTAAAAGGAGGGCTTTCTTTGATTTTGTTGCTTCTCTTAATCTCTCTCTGTGTTTTGTGCAAGAGGTGCATTTGAGGGATGGTGGGGATACTTTGATGTTTTCAAGGGAATGGGACAGGGGTGAGTCTGTGTGGAGCGTGGGTGGGGTTCACTCGTCTGGAGTGGGGATTTTGTTTGGTCACAGGGGGATAAAGGTGGAGGGTACTTTTTTAGTACTTCAAGGGCGCGTGGTTGGGGCGGATGTTGCTTTTGGGACTTTAAAATTACGTGTGATTGTGATCTATGGTCCTCAGGGTTCAGCGGAGAGAAGGGAAGTGGCTGACCGGTTGGTTCCACATTTGGCGACCAACAGGCAGCTAGTGGTTGGGGGGGATTTTAATGTGGATTTGGGAAGGGGGGGTGATGTGAGCGCGGGGCATATTGCCGGGCTGTTGTCAGCTTGTGGCCTCGTTGATGGGGGTTTGGGGCTCACTCCTCGATTGGACGGTCCCACGTGGCGGAATTCACAGGGGGTGGCTAGGAGGTTGGACTATGTGTTTTTTCCGCGTTCCTTGAATCTGTTGTCTGGCCGGATTATTCCCGTTTTTTTCTCAGATCATGATGGGGTTCTTTTTCGAGTCCAGTCCCAGGGGATGATGTTTGGGCGGGGTTACTGGAGGTTAAACTCCAGTATCCTAGAGGAGGAGGATTTTGGAGTTGGTTTTGTCTCCTTCTTCAGGGGGCTCCAGGGCCTCAGGTCACTTTGTGCTGGTGTTTTGGAGTGGTGGGAAGTGGCCAAGACCCGGATTCGGGATTTTGTTGTGGGCTACTGTAAGCGAAGGGCTAGGGAGGCGGTGAGGGGGGTGTTCCGCCTTCAACGTATGCTCGAGCTTGAGTATGCCGTTGGTAATTTCGGTGGCGCTATGGATCTGAGTGCTTGTGACTCCCTTAAAGCGCAGCTTAGGGCGGTCTACGAGAGTAGGGCCCGTGGGCACTTGTTGAGGTCCCGATGGGAGTTTTTGGAGCAGGATGAGAGGTGTTCTGCCGCCTTTTTCGGCTCGGTTCGAGCTGAAAAGGCTAGGCAGGTGTTCAAGGGGGTTAGGGACCAAGGGAATGGGGTTGTTCGGGATGTGGATGGGATGGTGAGGGCTACCACTGAGCATTTCCGCTCTCTTTTTCAGGAAGGGGTTGTGGAGGAGGAGGCGGTGCGGTTTTTTCTTGGACGGTTGACGCGGCGTGTGCCACCGGATGTGGCACAGGCTATGGAGATTCCTATCACTCTTTTGGAGTTGGAGGGTGTTTTAAAGAGGATGCCGGTAGGGAAAGTGCCGGGCATTGATGGGTTGCCGGCTGAGTTCTATGTGAAGTTTTGGCCGGTGCTTGGGCCGGTGCTGTTGGAGGTGCTGTCGGAGGTGCTTCGTAGGAGTGCACTCGGGGGGTCGATGGCGGTGGGAGTG